>JAFFST010048003.1:39388-65288 GCA_022414735.1 Noturus placidus | reverse complement strand
GTCTCGGCATGATGTGTAGCTTTTAAGGATCTTTTGGTGGACCTTACTGTGTCAAGCAGCTCCTATTTAAGTGATGCCTTGATTGTGAACAGGTGTGGCAATAATCAGGCCTGGGTGTGGCTAGAGAAATTGAACTCAGGTGTGGACAACCACAGTTATAGTAAGGGGGGCAATCACTTTTTCACACAGGGCCATGATGGTTTGGATTTTTTTTCACCTTTAATAATAAACACCTTCATTTACAAATTGCATTTTGTGTTTACTTGTGTTGTCCTTGACTATTGTTTAAATTGGTTTGATGTTCCGAAACACTTAAGTGTGACAAACATGCAAAGGAACAGGAAATGAGGAAGGGGGCAAACACTTTTTCACACCACTGTATATGAATATTTATATACATATATATATAATTTTTTTCTTAAGCTTGCACAGGATGGTCTTATTGTTGATTTTCTTGTAATTAATCATAATAGAACAATTATTTAATTTCATTTCACAATGATTTGTTCTTGGTGACGCTGCTATTGGGAGATCTTAAAGAAAGTATCATGGAAAATTGAATGTGGTCTTTTTTGGTTGCTAGTGGGATTCCACCTGTAGGGAGATTTTCGGCACTTAGAATGCACACTTATATGCTTAAGTATTGAGGCTTCTCACATGTTTATTCCATCATTCCAAAGCATATGCCAGTGGGAATGATACTCTCTCAAACGAGGTCCAACCTTCTTCAGCACCTTCTGTCACCACAAAGCTTACATCAGCTGAGAAAGGTAATCTTTTTCATTTCTCATTGCCCTCATTTTTCATTTTCTTCTTCAGAGGTGAGTCATCGAAATACCCCACCTCAGAACTTTTATTCTGTATCAATAGTTGTCTCTGACTTGCAAATTCTTGAAAACGTCTCCCACACATTTTTCCACCCCTTCTTGTTCTTCCCTTTACATGGAGCTCAAATGGTACGATCACTCTAAGAAAGGTTGATAGGGAAATTTCTAAGACTGTGTGGACCACAGGCTTATCCTCCACAATCCTCCTTCGTGTGATGATTTTATCTCTGTGAAAAGATCTTTTTATAACACAGGAACAAAATCTCTACATCATATCACCATTTTGTCAGCAGTCACATACATAGAATCCATCGTAGAATAGCCAGCATATCCATCCATCCATCCATCCATCTTCAACCGCTTACTCTTTTTCAGGGTCACGGGGAACCTGGAGCCTATCCCAGGAGGCATCGGGCACAAGGCGGGGTTCACCCTGGACAACACATATATATATATAGTCTTAAGCTTGCACAGGATGGTCTTATTGTTGATTTTCTTGTAATTAATCATAATAGAACAATTATTTAATTTCATTTCACAATGTTTTGTTCTTGGTGACGCTGCTATTGGGAGATCTTAAAGAAAGTATCATGGAAAATTGAATGTGGTCTTTTTTGGTTGCTAGTGGGATTCCACCTGTAGGGAGATTTTCGGCACTTAGAATGCACACTTATATGCTTAAGTATTGAGGCTTCTCACATGTTTATTCCATCATTCCAAAGCATATGCCAGTGGGAATGATACTCTCTCAAACGAGGTCCAACCTTCTTCAGCACCTTTTGTCACCACAAAGCTTACATCAGCTGAGAACGGTAATCTTTTTCATTTCTCATTGCCCTACTGCTTTACCAAGCACCATTGTTTTGTAGATTGCATTTCTTTTGTGTTGTTACTGAGGAATTTTCTGCGTCAATATATGGTGGTGTTGAGAGTTAAGTTTAAGTTCAAATTCTAATTGATTATTAATTAATAGAATTAATAAACACGCGAGAAGAAATCAAATATTAAACATCTACACTGTCGGGAAATAAGGGCTAAACTGTAGCGTTCCTTGTGCAGGTACCACCTTTATTTATAATGTAATGTAAAGTGCTTCAGAAAGTATTCACAGCCCAGGTTTTTACAACAATACACTTAAGCATTTTAGGATGGGATATTTTTCTGTCTATTTTGAAGTGACTACAGAAATAAAATTAAACAATGTATTTAGCTGTCCACATTATAAAAATAAAACCTAAATTAGATTAGAGCTAAACTGCAGTAGATAAACTAGTATTTAATGTTCCGTAGCCCACACTAAATATGTTAAGCAGGGTAGACCTGTCAATAAATATCTCTGACGTTGGAAGCTCTGATAGTGAAAACGGCAAATCAGATCAATCCTGCTGTCATGAACACCAATAAACCGCCTGTGAAGCTTCAATATAAAGTTCTGAGGAGGAAAAAAGTTGGACATGGTTATTAAAGCTTTGAACCTTCATATGAGCACTGTGAAATATGTAATAACAAAGTGGAACAAACATATTGCAGATCCCAGACATTGCCAAGATCAGATCAAACTTGAGCAAGACGGACAGTTGTCAGAGAAGTCCAGTTACAAGAGTCCAGTTACAACGCTGAAGGGGTTACTGAGATCACTGCCTGAAACAGATGAACCTGTGCAGACCTCAACAATATCACTGGCTCTTCACAGATTCAGCCTCGATGAGAGAGTGACCAGACGTCTAAGAAAGGCCTTGTTAGAAAATTTGAGTGTTTCTGGACTAAAAAAAAAAAAAAACATTTTATGATCTGATGAGAATAAAATTGAGCCATTTATTTAAGTACGCCATTTCCCCAGGTAACTCAATTTCTGTGATCAAGCACAGGGGTGGAAGCATCTTGCTTTAGGGTTGCTTACAGCAGGAAGGATTGGAAAGCTTGTTGCCATCAAAGGCAACATGAATGATTCCAAATTGTTGGTCGAGGAGAACTTTTAGTCAACCAGAAAGCTGCATATAGGGGGGAAATATATGGACAATGAGCCAAAGCAAAAACTAAGAAACAAAAAAAGAAAAGGCTAAAACTACTAAACGGAATATCTTGAGGGGAAAAAAGAAGACGGATTCAATTGAAAATATGTGCCATGACCCGAATATTGCTGTCCATTATTCATCTGTCCTGTCAAGGCTGGAGAAATTTTGCACTGAGGAATGGAATAAACTGCCAAAATCAAAATATTCAAAGGTAATATAGACACATCTGAGACAGCCCAAGAAAGAACATTCACACTGAGGGGAGTACACATATCAACTAAGCAGAATATATTCATTCATTTGGAGTATATCTAAATACTTTACTTAATTTTATTTCTACAGAGAGTGACTAAAAATCCCATTCTAAATTTGATGTTGCAGTAAAGCAACAACATGGAGAGAGGTGGTGGTGAATACTTTCAGGATAATACAATTTTTTGATTGGCACAATTTTGGTGCTAACTTCTCACTACTTAACTCTGAATATGCCACATATCGATATGGTCTGTGTCTCCATAAGTTGGAGAATGCATGCAGTAATTCAGATGATTCTCTTCAACATTCCCAGATGGAGTAAAAACAACCGAACTTGGTACGCCTGCATCACCCTTTGATGTTCAGCACACTAATGAGAACACTACAGGTGTTACAATCACTGTTACAGTAAATTCTGCGACCTCGGACAACTACAAAAACAATACCACTGCAAGCACGGGAACAACGCAAGGTAATGCCATCAGTCCTGTTTTAATGTTACATTTAAACATTCCTCATTGGTTAGAGTAAACTATTTCAAGTGCAGATCCAGTGGGAGATAGCTGGAGGTTCTTGGGGAAAGTGGTAAATAGAATAGGTCTCCTTCCACATCAGTTATCCTAATCCAAATGACAGAATTACGGGGCAAATGTCATTCCTTTTATACCATCAAAATATGACAATAATTGCGCAATCCTAGTCTTTGTTAATAGTAAACTGCTTTTTGTTTGGCAATTTAGAATGACATATAATAATAATAATAATAATAATAATAATAATAATAATAATAATAATAATAATAATAATAATAATAATAATAATAAGGGCCATTAGCACCTAGAAAACATGTCCAATTGTAAAGTGAACTATATAAACCTTAAGGTATGCTTTTAATTGTGGATAGAATGAAGTTGTATTTGCTTTGTTTTAGCATGACGATGTGTTGTTGATAGACTACCAGGATACGGTTATCTTCTGTGTGCTGTAAATATAAATGAATAAAACCTTTGCACAAATATTTGTAATGTACAAGTTCAGGTGATGAAGACCGAACAAAAATGTCAGCACAGATTCAGCGAGAATCTGATAAAATATAAGAGGTGTCTATCGCTGATTAGATGCATTAGCCTTACCGGGCATTCTCTACATGTGAACTCATCTTTTGGTTGCCATCACAAAACCTTAAGCAGTGAATAAAGTAAGGAATAAAACACTTGGAACCACTGTACATGAACGTCCCCTAACTGAATTCTTCACCATATCAACAATTTCATGTTTTTTTTGTAATCCGATTATGTGAAACATCCATCATACAAAAAAAAAAGATGTCACTCTAGGAACAATACCGTATTGGAATGAGTGCATTAATATAAACCTGTGATTTGCCATGAAGGTACAGCATTAGCAGTGTAAACCTGATCTATTAAAGTCCTTATAAATGACAACTGATAACAAAAATATATTTTTCATTGAGTATTTAGAAGGTTCTCAGGGAAAATAAAGCAGGGTGACTGTCAATCTGCAGTGCATACCAAGGGCATCATTCAAAAACTAATTATCAGGTAATTAGAAAACTGTTCAACGCTTTTCGCATGTTGAGAGGCTTAAAGATATGTAGGATTTCTGCTGGTATGCATTATGGCATGTCATTAATCTGAGCACATACCCTCAGAGAGGCACATTATTGAAATATATTAAAAATCAATTTGAAAGACAGGTCAGAGAGAAAATGAGTGCACCTGGAAATTAATTAGAAGTAATTATGGATGGATCTAAATGAGTATGATAGGAGGACTATACCTCCCAGGCGAAGAGTCTAATAAGAGCTGGATATCTCCATGCATTGTGAACATTAGTCTCTTTTTAGGAAGGAAATTGTTTGCCACACATTAAAAAAAAAAATATATATATATATATATATATATATATATTTGTTTTTCATTCACTGTATCTCTCTAACATTGCAGATCCGCGTGATTTGCCACCATCCTGATTTCTTCTCATTTACTGTATATCTGTTACGAATATACAATATACGAAGCAATTGCAGATGAGTGTCTTTATTTGCAACCAAAATTTACAAACAGTGAGCATGTTGCATGCCAATGTGCCATCTGCAGGAGAGATCATGACAGAACCCCCCTCGGGACGATGTCCCCTGCTGGACAGGAAATCAGGGTGAGGTCATCTTTGACCCGGAACATGAGCATGACTTGGGAGGTCATCTCGTTGACCTCAGGCTGGGGCCCTGAGGTCGCCACGTTGACTTCGGGCTGGAGCTCCGGGAGACCTGGCTGTGAGCCCTGTGAGTGTGACAGGGTTTTCAGCAGAGCCGGAAAGCGGAGTGCAGTTCCCTTCCCACTGCTTCCTAAGCGGCAGGTAGTACCCCTCCTGCTGCCTACGGAATGCCGCTTGGTAGTCCTCCTGCTGCTTACGTAGTGCAGTGTAGTCCTCCAGCAGCGGGAAGCCCCAGTAATTCATGTGGTTCTGCTGCCTGCGTAGCACAGTGTAGTCCTCCGGCAGTGTGGGTGGGGGAAATTGCATTTGAGGCGACGTGGTGCGTGGCCTGGCTTGCGACAGCAGCGCTCTTTGCTCCATTAAGCGATCAATCTTATCTAGGCCTTCGTTTATCGCTTTATTCTGTTCGTGGAAAGATCGACTTCATTCCGCAAACTAGGTAGCCACGGCGGTGTCCATGTTTATCTGCTGCTTCCGTGTTGTTGCCACAATATTCTGTTATGAATCGAGACTCGATGTGGAAGCAATTGCAGGGGCGGCTGCGGCTCAGTCGGTAGAGCAGGTTGTCCACCAATCGTAGGGTTGGTGGTTCGATTCCCGGCCCGGATGATTCCACATGCCGAAGTGTCCTTGGGCAAGACACTGAACCCTAAGTTGCTCCTAATGGCAAGCTAGCGCCTTGCAGGGCAGCTCTGCTACCATTGGTGTATGGATGAATGAGACACAGTGTAAAGCGCTTTGGATAAAAGCGCTATATAAGTGCACCATTTAGATGAATGTCTTTATTTACCACCAGAACTTAACAAACAGGGATCGCGATCTAAACTGGAAAAGATATAATCGAGGAACTAAACATGAGACTAGGTTCAAAAAATGAAGCAAACACATTGTTTGAAAACACGACAACTAGCATCCAGGTAGCTCACATATTATTGGTGTCTATATATTTAATACTGCGCGAAGTGCACAGCAACACAAGGGACTTAAGTAACACACATAATCAAACCTGAATGTAAACAGCTGAAACAAATAATACACACCATCGAAACCCAACCAATGATTAAACAAGGAGGAGACAGAACAGAAACCAAAACAACTGCACATGTCCATTGTAAACAGCGTGTGCTCGCTCTGGCTCGCTCTTGTGCACGCCGCACGCCGCAGTGCCATCTGCAGGAGAGGTCATGACAATATCCCATACCAAACATACTGCTTCAGACATATCAACAAACTCTAAGATAAAACAAAGGCAACCTGAATAAAAAAAAAATGATGAAGATATTTATCGAAGCAGAAAAGTTACCCAACACCAACTGGGCCTGTGTGAAAATGTATTTGCCCCATAGTTACTACGTCCCAAATTTATGAAACTGAATTCAAAATGGGGTTCAGCTGAACTAGACACAACCAGGCCTGATTACTGTAAAACCTGTTCAAACACTTAGAACTACAACAGAACGTTTTCAACAGCATGAAGTTGGTTAAAAGGTCTTACCCAGTAACACACTTTGGCAAAGTTGAAGGAAATTTCAGATTTGATGAGGAAGAAGGTGATTTAAATACATCAGTCTGGAAAGGGTTACAAACCTATTTCAAAGGCTCTGGGACTCCAAAGGACCACAGTGAGCACCATTATCTCCAAATGGAAAAACTCGGCATAGTAGTGAACCTTCCCAGAAGTGGCTGATCTTCCAATATTCCTCCAAGAGCTCAGCAACTACTCATCCAGCAAATCACAAAAGAGCCAAGGACAAAATCAATAGATCTTTTGCATAAATAAATGTCACTATTTATGACTCCACTATCAGAAAGACACTGGGCAAAAATGGCATCCATGGAAGAGTGGTGAGGTGAAAACAACTGCTAACCCAGAAGAACATTAAGGCTTATCTGAATTTTGCCAAAGCACACCTTGATGATCCTCAAACATTTTGGGAGAATGTTCTGTGGACTGATGAGTTGAAAGTGGAACTGTTTGGAAGACACGGGTCCTGTTACATCTGGAGTAAACCCACATCTGGCATTAAACACAGAATTCCACTCAAAGAACATCATACTTACACTCAAGCATGGTGGTGGAAGTGTGATGGTGTGGGGAGACTTGGTGCTTCAGGGCCTGAGCAACTGGGCAACTTGAAATAATTAAGCGAAACATGAATTCTGCTCTTTACCAGAAAATCCTAAAGGAGAATGTCCAGTCTTCAGTCCATAAGTTGAAACTGGATTATGCAGCAAGATAATGAACCAACACATAGGAGTAAATCCTAGTCCTAGAAGTAAGTGAAAGACTGATCTCCAGTGATACGAAGTGTTTGTTTGCAGTTATTGCAGCTAAAGGTGGCACAACCAGATTTTAAATTTAAGGGGGCAATTAGTTTTTCACATGGTTGATAGGTCTTGGATTTTTTTTTTCTTTTGCTTCAATAAAAATAAATAAATAAAAACGGCATTGTGTTCTTATTCAGGTTGCCTTTGTTTTATGTTCTATTTTGTTTGAAGATCTAAAACTATTTAGTATGAGATATACACAAAAACAGAGGAAATAATTTCTATATATAAATACTTTTTCACAGCACTATATATTTTCCTCATACTGATCATCATCCAAGACATATTTGATGTCTGAAGTTACTTTTACTTAGTTTTGCGCTGAAGCTACAAGTTTAATGTAAACAATTAAGAAAAGCTTATAGCTTCTAGTTTCATATCAAGTAAACTTTTTCATCACAGAAATGTCACAGAAATACTCAAAACTCAGATAGGTGGTATGTCCAAGTCTATCTGGATGCAGAATCGTATGTTAGAAGGGATTTAGATGAAAATACAGCTCCAGCTTCATTAGCATATATATCATGCTATTACATGTTATTAATAAGCCAAATGATGAGCTGAACTGTAAGTTGTCAGTAATTACACTTGCTGTACTTGTACCGATCCTGATGTGCTATTATCTCCACAGATGAAAAATGGGATAAGCCCTTCAAATATGGTAAGAGTATCACTCTCACATTTATACTTAAAGAGAAGATTCTGTGCCAGATAGAAAATCACACACATGAAACAGTGTGTTTTGAAAAGCAATACATGGTTAATATTCTTTAAATTTGTGACACAAGAACAACAAACCACAATTAATTGCATTGCTCTTATATCATTTGATCTTTTATACTGTCTGGTATAGAATGCTCTCTCTCTCTCTCTCTCTCTCTCTCTCTCTGTGTCTCTCTCTCTCTCTCTCTCTCTCTCTGTGTCGTTTAAAGCTATCTGTTGACTTTTTAAGTTCAGATAAGCTACGTACTCTCACCAAATTCCTCACCATGTTGAAAGACCTGGACAAAACTCAAACATATAATAGTTTGTTGAAGCAGATAATGAATTCAGATTTTCTCAAAATTGATTAAATTTTGTCACTGAGGGTTTTTGAACTCTTACTTCATACAAATGAATGAGTTCTGCTATAATTGTGAATGCATTTTCTTTTTCCTCACAGATTATAGCTCTCTGAGGAAGGCAGGGCTGACTATAGCTACTGTGCTCTTCCTGTTGGGCATCATGGTGATTACATGTGAGTCAATGGCAAAGATCTGATATGATATGTACTACAATATATCAGCCAATTACACTTGTACACATTGGGCCTCATTTATCAATGTTTTCATGAAGTTGTGTGTAACCATAAGCCAAACCAAACTAAAATATTCCACCTGATTTACAAAAGTTTCAGAAACACTGATTGTCTTCATACTCAAATGTGTATCAGTCCCCCATAAAATACAAAGCATGTTTCTGACACAGGTCATTTGCATTAGTGACACCCACAAACTCCGTAACATGGTAAATACATCAGAAAGCACAAAATGAACAATGAGGGTAACGCCTGAAATACAGAAATTTAAGTTATTTTGACACACTTGTATGCCAATGAAAATATTTAATGGAGGTTAGGACAAATTCAAGAGCAGATAAGAGCTTTATTACAGACGAGATAAATCCAAATCATGAAACACTGGCATGATCAGAACAGGAAAAGGGTCAGGCGAACTGCAAACCGCCATTAAACAGGCAAGCCAAAGTTTGAAAGACGAAAAAATTCAACGAGAGATGAGGACGAATGTACAAAGGCTTGGTACAGTGGTAACACTCAATACTTTGTGATGAACAATGAGACACGAGGGGTTTAAATACTAAATGAAATCAAGGGTGAAACACAAAATAGCTACGTACTATGATGTCATGTAAGGGAAACAACCAATGACAATGCAGTGGAGGAGACAGGACATAAATCATAACAAAACACACGTGTCAAAAGTAAACAGAGTCACTGAAAACCCGGAAGTGAGCACTCCACATATAAAACTGCAGTAATAAATGCAAATGATATGAGATGAGGTTAATCAAGTCAAGGTTTACATTACATTTATTTATTTAGCAGACGCTTTTATCCAAAGCGACTTACAAATGAGACACACTCACACACCAATGGTAGCAGAGCTGCATGCAAGGTGCTAGCTTGCCATCGGGGGCAACTTAGGGTTCAGTGTCTTGCCCAAGGACACTTCGGCATGGGATCACCCGGGCCGGGATTCCACACACATTTTCATGACCACCAAAGTAAATAGAAAAATAGTTTTCAAATAGTTTTCATTTGTATCCAGCTTGACAAATGAGGGTCTTTTAAATGTCATTAATTAATGTATTGATTGATTAATTGCTTAATTAAAAATGTATTAATTTTATTCTTTATTTGGTTACGCTTTATGTAAGGAGACATTTATTTAGCAGCTCTGGAAGAATTCTTCCATGTTAGTTGTTTTGTGGAGGAATATAACATTTGGTGATGTTATTGGAAAATAATCAACTTTTGGATGATAACAGTGACTAACTGCATGGCACTGGACTACATCACACCACCCAGTAGCTGGTTATGCTCCTATCACAGCACTCCCCCAAATGTTTCATTCAATTTTGATCATTTTATTGTTGTAAATCAATTTTAGCTGTTAAATAGAAAGATGCTAAAACGTATAAATAGGGATCTCCAGAGTGGCACAAGAGTAAAGTGCTCTCTCTGTCATTGGGAGACAGTGAGTGGATGTTATCCAAGAGAGCATAATTAGACATATAGTCTATGTGTGAATGATGGTATTAGTTTGCCCTGTCAATCAGAGTGACACTCGCTAATCACGGGCATCTGTGAGCTCCTGTATGCAGAAGAGAGCGGTTGGCACTTTGCTCTGAGTGTGTTTAGAGGATGCAGTGGCTCGGAAGAAGCATGTGCTAGCCTTCAGCCTTTCCAGCTGGTAGCTGTTCTGTTACAGGGGACAGCGAGTGGGTGGGAACTGGCACATGACCAAACTGGAGAGAGAATGTGGGGAGGAGAGAAACATCACTAGCAATGTTGTGTTTTTTAGAAAAACTAATATTTGACTTTAGTCAATTAACTAACTTCATCTAACAAATGAACTGAAGAGGCCACAAGTGATATTGCTTAATATGGGAATAATCGAGGAACTTTTCAGAAGATTTCATTGTGAAAATGCTTTTACTTTCTCTTTTTTTTGTAAATTAAGGTGGGAAAATGAGATGTCGCCGCCGTTGTCGCAGGGGTAAAGGACGGTAAGTATGGCCACCTTGTTTATGTATGTGTGCGTGTCGGGGAGGCATAATGTACATCTTGGTGAGGATCAAATGACCACACAAGTATAGGAATGTCTGCAGTTTTAAACTAGAAGGACATTTGGCTGGTTCCCATGAGGGAATGTTTTTCTTTTCTTTTTTTTTTTTTTTCTTTTTTTTACTGCAGCTTTTATTTTAAAAAAAGAGAGAAGAAGAAGAAAAAGAAAAGAAAAAAAGGTCACAGTAACCTGAATGTCAAGGTATTGTAGTGACTGGGGTGTCCACTAGGCTCCAGTCTTTTCTCTGTAATGCTGGAGCAGACTAAGCCTGTCACGAGTTTGAAGTTTTATGTGTTCAGTATCAACATGCACTTTCTATGTACTGTAGCTAACTGCTCGGCTAAACACAGTAGCCACGTGAAAACATTTTCATTCAGCAATAATGAACAGAGCAGATTGAAAGATTGGTAGCAACACAAACATCGCAAAAATATCATGAAAAATCAATCATGTTTGTTAATTCTAAACAAAACATTCTGAATCAATACAGTGCCTCAAACTAATATTGGCACCCTGGGTAAATATGAGCAAAGAAGGCTCATGTCCATAGGCTCAAAAATTCTACTTTTTTATTAAAAATATTCACAAAAATGCTCTGCTCTCATGGATATCAACCAATTGCAACCAGAGCACAGGTTTATCCAAAAGATATATATATATATATTTGTTAAAAATAGGTGTGCAGCAATTATTGGCACCCTTTTAGTCATTACTTTGTGCTACCTCCGTTTGCCAAGTGTAAATGCCTGATGAGGTCAATTTAATTAAACATCTAACAGTTTATCAGACATATGCCAGGTTGACATGGTAAATGGTCTGCACCTTTATAGCACTTTTATCCAAAGCACTTTACACTGTGTCTCATTCTCCCATTCAAACACACACACACACACACACACACCAATGGTAGCAGAGCTGCCATGCAAAGCACTAACTTGCCATCGGGGGCAATTTGGAGTCCAGTGTCTCGCCCAAGGACACTTCGGTATGTGGAGTCATCCGGGCCAGGAATCGAACCTCCAACCCTACGATTAGTGGACAACCCGCTCTACCACCTGATCCACAGCCGCCCTCCTGGGCAAGCATGACAGGAGAATTAGGCCATTCATAAAAAATAAGAGGCAATTACGTCATGTGAACAGTGTGAGGCAGAGATAATAATATGTTCCAGAACCTTTTCATAGAGTTTGAGAGACTGAAAAGTTGTTAAAATACCAAATCAGCATTTGTCATTCCAGTAATGTGAATGCTGCTCGGTACTTTCTGTGCTGCAGAGGACCTACTGAACTACATTTATCTAGAAACTCATAACTCTCAAATCTGCCTCCACTAGTAAGTGGATGGAGAGTATTACATTCTGAATAAATGGAAACAAATAAATACAACAGTATATTTACATTTATTCATTTAGCGGACGCTTTTATCCAAAGCGACTTACAAATGAGACACACTCACACACCAATGGGAGCAGAGCTGCATGCAAGGTGCTAGCTTGCCATCGGGGGCAACTTAGGGTTCAGTGTCTTGCCCAAGGACACTTCGGCATGGGATCACCCGGGCCGGGATTCCAACCACCAACCCTACGATTAGTGGATTAGTGGACAACCCGCTCTACCGACTGAGACACAGCCGCCCATGGTTATGTGTGATAAGGATATGCACAGTATTATACATCATTTTCACATTAGTACAGAACATTGAATATTGTGTATTTGATTAGCTTTTATGCATGTAATTTATTATCTGTGACAGACATGAACTTATTTGGTTAAAATTGACTTACGTTCATTGTACAATAGGAACTCTTTTTGCTCCAGATCTTTTCAGGAGTGATATTTCTACACTTGTCTTTCCCCGGTGAACATAAGATAGAATGCAACACTGGTGTAATTGTTCACTTTTATTTGCTCATGCTGCAGAAATTAGGTTTAGCTAATATAAATATACATATATACACGAGAAATTAGAACAAAGAAACTGTACTAGAAGTACCATTTAATGTTTCTAAGGCATTAGCTGTCATACATGTGTGAAGGCTTGGGAAAGCATGGTGTATGGTACTGTGGCTGAATTCTGGAAAACAGACAAAATGGACAAAAACAGGCTTTTCAGCCTATAACACATTTTGGCATTTCAACTTTAAGAGACTACACATATAAACTATACATCAAAAAGTATGTGAACACCTAACTATCACACTCGTATGAAGGCCTGCTCCAAATGTCTTTGTGTGATGAAGCTTTATAATTTCCCTTCACTGGAACTAAGATGCTCAAAAAGGTTCCAGCATGACAATGCCTCTGTGCACAAAGTGAGCTCCATGAAGACATGGCTTACCAAGACATGGATCACTTTAGGGTTGAACTGAAACTCTGACTGCATCACAGGCCTCCTCACCTAAAATCAGTGTCTGACCTCACTAATGCTCCTGTGGTCATGCTCCAAAACCTAGTGGAAAGCTTTCCCAGAACAGTGGAGGTTATTATAAGTGCAAAAGGGGACTAAATCTGGAATTGGGTGTTCAACAAACACATATATGTGTTATTAGTCAAGTGTTCACATACTTTTGGCCATATCATGTATTTCAGCTCAGGAAAGCCTGCAGTTTTCAGAACGATATATGGTAGAACCATGCGAATTTGTGAAAATAGATTTCCCAGGCTGCAGCACAAATAATAAAATAATTTTCAAGTATTATGAATTAACGCTGTGTTAAGAGCACAACAGGTTTAAAAATGAAGCAAATGCTGTGTAAACATTTATCAATTTATAAAATAAAGTTCTTAATGTAAAAGGAAAAAAAACAACAACCACCACCAAAAAGACATTGAGCTAATAGTGTGTGTTAAAGTATGTAATGTGTGTGATGTGTACTCCTGTTTCCAGATCGTATGATGTGACCAGAATGTGACTCGGACCAAAAAGGCCCAACAGGCGAGCAGCAGCATGAGACAGCCATCCAGTCAGACCTGTTCTCACTGCACTCTGTGTGTGTGTGTGTGTGTGTGTGTGTGTGTGTGTGTGTGTGTGTGTGTGTGTGTGTGTGTAATTTATTCATATTAATTATTAATAAGACATGATGGAGAGAATGTCTGCCTGTCCCCAGTGCTCGAGCTTTGCTATGTGTACCTGTGCATGTGTACATTTGCACAATGTAAACCTGACCTCCTGGTTTGTAACAAGAGAGGTGGACGAGAATATGGACATGTGCTGTCATGCTGCACCAAAGGGCATCCACTCCCATTCACACACACACACACACACACACACACACACACACACACACACACACACACACCTCTGACACACACACACACACACACACACTCTGAATGTCTGACTCTGTCTGCTCTCTGTGCTGTCACATTTCTTACACTGCTCCATGTCTGTTTCCCTTCATAACACAGAGTTGATCATCCTTATTAATGGGGAGGAAAGGCTTGTGTGGCTCAAAAGTGCCCTCAAGAGGCCTAAAATTACTTTTGGCACAAAGCCAATAAGTTTGAGTTTCAAAGCAGGAAATAAAGCTATTTTATATGGATGAGGTAATTATTTGTTCTCTGCGTGTCTTGAATCACATGACTGGTCTCCCAAGCCTATTAAGGACTTGTCAATACTTGCTCACTGCTTCTGTGCCTTTAGTCCTAGCTCACAGAACAAATAAGACTCACTTTACAGGATACAAACACTCATCGGGGCACAAAGGATGACTGTAAACAATGGAAAACAGGAACATGCTGACGGCAGACAACAGCTATCATCGTGGTAATCTTAGCACTGGAATATTTCCATGACTTAAAGAGAAAACATGTTCAAATGGTACAAACATGTCCAAAATACAAAGCTGGTTTAGTCAGAGGTTTGAAATCACACCGGCATTTAAGCTTTCCTTTGTGATGGGGTTTGTTTTGTTTTGTTGCTTTCATCACTTCAGACAGGTAAAAAAAAATAAGGGATAAATGATATTTAAAGAGAAAGAAAAAAATATCTTTTATTTAGATAGTTTGATAGTACATGCAAATAAGAATTATAAATCTCTTAAACATTTATCTTCAGTAGAAATTTCAAAGCCCTGGCATCATTCCTTGAGTGAGTATTAACCTGAAAATCATCACTATATCGCATGATTGCAGACAGGACATTAAAAAAAAAAAACAAAAAAAAAAACAGCAACAACAACAAAAAACCTTTCATAAGTACAACAGTTTATATTCCTGTTCTCATAAAGAACAAGTAACACTCTAACTTGAATTCCCTCATATTGGTTCAACCCTAAAGTGAAATATGATGTCACATGATCAGAAAGTGAACTTGCCGACAGACAATGCAGTATAAACATTCTGTTATAAAAATATCTAACGACATAACCAATCCTAAACAGCAGAATATATGAACAAAGCAGTTACAGCACAGCTTCTCGACATCATGCCTTAAAGACAACGCATTCAAATCAGGACTGCGAATAAGATGTTCTAAACAAAAGCCTGATAACTGAACAATGATCGAATGTGCTACTTCTCAAACCGCTATAAATGTCAGTGAGATGTGCCTAAAGGCAGACTTCAAATCATTCTGTAATGAGGTGTTTTCCCCCCATGATTTATGTTGAGATTTTGGAAATATACTGTTTTGGGTTTTTAGGCTTCCATTTAGGATTCAACACATTGTTTTTCTTATTGTATGCATATATTGCATCATTACAAGCCAGTAACAGATGTTATAACATGGCTAACTTCATCTTTATTTCTCTTTTTCTAATAAAGTTATTTCAGACAGGACAAACAATGGGCACTCTAAAGAAAATCTGTCATCCAAACATCCATTTTCTGTACCGCATATCCTTACTGGGTCGTGTGGAACCTGGAGCCTATCCCAGGAGGCATGGGCACAAGGCGGGGGACACCCTGGACAGGGTGCCAGTCCATCGCAGGGCACAATCACATACACATTCACATACTGTGAACACTTTTGAACATGCCAATCAGCCTACAATGCAAGAGTATCCCGAGGAAACCCCCAAAGCACGGGGAGAAACTGAACCCTCAACTCTGGAGGTGTGAGGTGTGTGTGTTAACTACTGAGTCACCGGGCTCCCGAAATCTGTCATCTTGAGTAAAATCAATACTTGGTGCAAGGCAGAAAAATAGATTTTAGAAGAGGCTTTGTAGAAAAAAAAATGTATATATATATATATATATATTAATAATAATAACACTACTACTACTACTAATAATAGTAATAATAATAATCACTACAACCTTTCCCAGAAAGATGAATTTGTGTGTTTTCAAATCCAATGAAATTACAGATTGCTACATTACTTTGAAATGTTTTTCTTATCTAAAATGGAATCAGTGCACGAACTCTTTCAGTGAGAGACCTAACAGGATTATTACACTGTACTGTAGGCTACATTGATGAACTTTTAGATGAGTGCTGTTCCACACACACACACACACACACATGCACGCAGACACACACACACACACACACACACACACACACACGCACGCACGCACACACACACACGCACGCACTCTTAACTGTCAAGCTCAAACACCTAGAGGCCTATGCAATTAGAGCACCACTTTATTTGAAAGAAAGACCTGAAGCAAGAAAATCGAGTAAAAGCAAGGATGAATGCTCGACACCTGTGTAGGTGTGTTTCACACCAACTTTTCACCCACACACAGCTGATTTGGCTTAGTCACTTAAGTAAAAAAAATATATCCCTGTAAGAGATTCCCTACCACAGCCGTGACCTAGGTTGAAATAGTGCCCAATTGGCCGCTCCAGATCCTGGGATTTCAGCGGGTTTCTTTGTGCTAAAGAGCAGCAGCCACTTGAACTTGAGGTGATTAGCACTCCAGTGAAGTTAGAGCAAGAGTAGTTCGTGTATGAAATGAAAGTGTCCCAGGTCTATCCATAGTTCCTCAGTCATCCTCTGGTTACATTGCTAAAGCCAGTCCAGCTCTACCCATCCAACATTGATGATGATGATTTGATTTATCAATTTGTATAGCGCTTTTTTTTACAATGGTACATTGTCTCAAAGCAGCTTTACAGAATTTTTACATTTTAACATTTACAAGCGACTTACAATGAGAGCACAACTGCCATTGTTTCTGTTATTTTTCTCTATACTGTACCCTTGAGTGATTTAGAGATTCTGCATGAGGTCAGTTGGAAAATATGCAAAAAAAAATGGCTTACCATGAATGGAAAATTTTACAGGACGTTTATCTGATTGCTCTGAGCAGCCAGTGGTTTAAAGTGCATCTGATCTGGACCAGATAAAGACTCATGAGGGCTACACTGCAGAAATAGCACATAAGAGATGTCTAGAGGTTTATAAAAACATAAAACAATGTGTCTCTGTTAGAAACAAATGGTATTAATGGTGCAGAAATTGTTCTTTGGTCCATGGCATTACAACAAAAGAATGCATTTAAAATAGATTAATCTGAAAACAAGTATCATGGGATGACAGTAAGAATAAAATGCCTGCTTTGGGGGTTTTTCAGCAGGCATTTGAGGGCAAGTGGGACAGAAGAGATGGCCACAGATGACAGAGTGTTTTTTTAATGGAGCTCTTTTTGTGTCGAGGTGTCACTGATGAGATCCCAGAAGCAGAAATGGAGAAGTTTAGACACCTTTCTGGCCCTGCTCCACTGGTACACTGTACACACTAAAGAAAAAAAAAAACAGATAAATAAAACAGTTTCTGTCAGACACCTGAGTCTAAAACAAATCCTGTAGGTTTGTCATGACCATTCCCAGTAACCTGGGTAGATACAATGCCCACTTGGGCAATTCAAAACATCTGGCTTGGTCTTTTGGTGAGTGTATTTGTGCTAAAGAGTACTAGCCACTGGAAGCTGAGGTGATTAAGCACTCCAATGAATGGAGAGCAAAACAAAACAGACAGCTATAATTGGTTCTAACACCAGCTCAGCCATGAGCATGAAACAATAACGCTTTTTGTTACGGCTGAGTTACGGCTACCACTTCCATCCATCCATCTTCAACCGCTTACTCCTTTATCAGAGTCACGGGGGAACCTGGAGTCTATCCCAGGGAGCATCGGGCACAAGGCGGGGTTACACCCTGGACAGAGTGCCAGTCCATCACAGGGCACAATCACACACACACTCACACACACATTCATACACTACGGACACTTTAGACACGCCAATCAGCCTAACATGCATGTGTTTGGACTGGGGGAGGAAGCCGGAGTACCCGGAGGAAACCCCCGACACACGGGGAGAACATGCACACTCCACCCACACATGGCCCTGGCGGGACTCGAGCCCCGGACCCTGGAGGTGTGAGGCGAACGTGCTAACCACTAACCCACCGTGTGCCCCTTGATAAGTTTTTATTAATAAGTTTTATTATGGAATGACATGCAGTTTTTATCCATTTAAAGTTACATTAAATGTTATGAAATATTCATGAGAATTTATTTTTTTAAAATCTTAAATATTCATGTAGGTTATTGTGAAAGACACCTTTTATGTTAGTTTAAAATGTCTTGCACATGAACATGCCTTCCATATAATAATACACAGTGTTCCTTTAGATGATATTTTACAAAGATGGCTGAAAATGTGGTAACAGGGCCTAACTTGTGGTAATTTGATGATTACCAACCCCATGTAAATATT
Organism: Noturus placidus; assembly: GCA_022414735.1. Taxonomy (NCBI): domain Eukaryota; kingdom Metazoa; phylum Chordata; class Actinopteri; order Siluriformes; family Ictaluridae; genus Noturus; species Noturus placidus. The sequence goes on along the minus strand of JAFFST010048003.1, from coordinate 46,608 downwards.
AAACCTTTTGACCGCATTGTGTGCATTAGCTTGCACAAGTATTATGTGGCTCAGGTTACACACATGGAGCATTATTAATGCTGGTGGCTCCATTTTTCATGTTTGAATAGAGAAACATATTTAATCATTGCTCCGAAAACATGAGCCTGAATAGTCCTCTTTGTGAAGCCAGTGACATATCCAGGCTGTTCAAACAACCCCAGCACACAAAGTTTTCCCTCACACCATGCAGACTTATTCTACCCCTCTGACAGATTCCACCTCAGCATGTGTAGGTCATGTGAGCATTTGTTGGTGCGCTGTGTCCTCAACTTGTCCACAGTACTAGTTAAGCATTGCACGTTTATAAACCTAGTATTTGCTTTAGTTTGTCTTTTCTTGTGTCTTTATTGGCTTAATGTGTTTGGAAACACCATCATGTCCTGGCAGGCTCAGTGTTGATCCACAGAGCCTCAGGTTGCTGTGAGATTAAACCACTTTTCAGCCACCTTATCTCTCAACAACAAGCGAGAGAGAAAAAACACAAGCTCAGCAAGCAACATTCCCTAGAGGTAATCTATAATCCTGCAAAAGAATTTAGCCTTGATAAAAGAGCAAAGTGAGAAGGGAAAAAAAAAAGACAAAGAAATATAATGTAAAATAATTATGGCTGTATAATTAAAATGTTTATGTACTGTATAAAGCTAGGACGTTCTCTGAGGTCACGTAGCACTGCTAACAGCTCAGAAAGTGAAACTGATTACTGTGCAATACTGGAGCTTGAGGAAAAGACATTCACTCAGACAAGACATAATGCCAATATAAGACATGTCTAAAAAGTTTCAGAGTCAACTAAAACCTAAAAACAGTCCTTAGAGTAAGAAAATTGAATGATGAAGTACACAATGTTTAATCCAAATTTGATAAATGAATGTTGGGGGTTAAAAAACTGACTTGTGTACCTAAATGCAGTCAATCAGATGTAATACATTAACGTCTCAAGCCATGCAAAAGATTTAGTGTGAGGGTTAGGGGTGGGGTGCGCATTCTTCTGATCAAATTAAACCCAACTACGTACATTGCTCTTAATCATTCAAGTTTATACGAATATGACTGTATTTTTGATGTGGAATGCAGGAATAAGAACTGTAACGGTGAAAGTTTCAGGGATCAAACATGTTTTGGTTGATGGACTACAACTGCCTTTAGAGGAACCTTGCTCATACTGAATTTCTGACTGAATGATCACTTTAAGGCTACACTCACAGAAGATATCTAAATAGCAGGCTGTTGCTGAACATCGATCTTACACCCTCATTTCATATTTTTCTGCAGTACTGTTATTCTTTCAGTCCCAGGTTAACTGGTTCGGGCAGTCCCATCTCTTTGCCTATCTGTCAGATATGATTTGCACGGCTGATTTTCAGCTCAGGGTGTCCTGCTGTTTTCTTTGTACATTTTGGCGTGTTGAGGCAAGTTCTTGCAGCCCTGCAGGTCTCTTCTTGTTCCTGTTCATCCACTCCTGCCCTGTTCTCACAAAACCTGGTCGGCAATGTGTACACAGTATGTGTGCTAGTGCACTCTGATGCTCAGGGGCACCGCTCAATAAGACAGTATTTCAGATGAGAACAACGAAAAGGATTTAGTGCTAAAGTGTGCCAACTTCACAAATGCTTATTATCTATAATACGTGCAGGGGTGACATTTGGTAATGAACACACACACACACACACACACACACACACACACACACAGAGCTCTTTAGCTGAGCTTTCATGAGCGGTTCAGCTGACTAGCAATGCATGATACACACATTTAATGTTAAAAGGCTTTGACCTGAGCCATAAACCTTTGCAATATTACATACATATATGAGCTCCAGGGTATGACGTAGATCTACTCTTTTTTCTTTTCTTTTTTCAGCATAGCTGGCACTGTAGCTTGTCTAGCACAGTGTGAGCTAATAATCCTCTACCCTTCATCAGTGGCAGGTTTTGTCTATAGCAACCGAACTGGTTGGAGATTTCTCAACCTATCTGTGATATTGAGATGTGTTTATATCAATAAGCAAACTGGTTCTTACCCTTGTTCTCCTCTCTGCAAATGACGTCTGAAGAGAACAACAGCTGTGGGTGGGAAAGAATAGCAATTAAACTTCACTACAAGGTCATGATTGCACATTTAACATGTAATCTGAAAACTCCAGACTAATGTTTTTTTTTGTTTTGTTTTTTTTTTCTGTTCTGTTAGTAATCAAATGCTAAGACATTGGAATTATAAAGTTCTGATCCAAATTATTTGGCAAAAATGTCATAAACAAATATATGTGAATACTGTTTGAAAGCTTGTGGAACAAAGATATATCATGTTCATTAAACATGCATTTAAAGCATCTGTTCATTCATTCATTCATCATTAGGAATTGATCATCTGCTCAGAGTCGAGGTGGTTTAAATTATGCTGCTCCTACTTTGTGCACATTTTGGGAAGTAGGACCAGCTAAGTTCTAACATAAGTGTAATTAAAAAAGCAGATCTCTAGTTCAGATATATTATGAACTCGAGTGATATGGCTGAATTTGCAGAACTGTCAAAGCCAGAATTCACACCGCATTGTTGACACTGACGTGTGTACTTGTGTGATTATTCAGTGTTTTCAATATTTTTGGGGTTTAATTGTAGGGTTCTTTTTTTCTTTTCTATTTTATTGGTGGGAAAATATGAAGTGGGCACATCAGGTTTTAAACACAGAAGGACGTAGATATATTTGGAGCACTAAACATGATATCGATATCACATGGTGTTACATCGTGTCAAAAATTAACATAAATCAAGTCAAGTGATATTTTCATTTAAAAATATTTGTCACACTGTGACAGCCTGGGAGCCATTTAAATGGCCAACCTTTGACAAGTATTATAATATGTATAGTTACAAAAATCTACAGAATTCTAGCATGTTATTTTTTAAATTTTTAATCATTTAAAGATTGTCTTCCATTTCCACTAAAAGACACACAATTCTTTTCAACATGTATAACCTAACGCTGAAAATTGCATTGTTCATCTATTTACTCATTAGCATGCTCTTCTAGTATTGTACTCTTATTGTACGTGTTCATGTTTACATGTTTAGGGCTACACAATACCTGTATACTGTTTGTATTGATAACTGACATAGATGTAAAACAACATTTATCATTTCAATGTCATATATACAGTAGTTTCGGTCATGACAGAACGATATAATCTCTCTGGCCCTTGACATGATTTTAATTGCAAGGTTTAAATGATTTTAATAAAATCCTACACTACACTGTCATGACACTGTAATGTCTGTGAAATTATTCATATTTTCTCCAGCCATAAAATTGAATGGGTGTTATTGTTGATCTCATATCAGCAGTTATACATTTACAGAGCTATATAGTCAGTTATCATGATGTTCTAATGTAAATAAGCCTGGAAAGTGTTATAACAGAATCTTATGTCAACAAAAATCTACGTCAACTGACATGGATGCTATGTTGACTTGACATCAGAATTGACAAAAGCAGCCTTCAGGATAGCAGAAGCCTACCGGATTTTGTTAAATAAATATTTTGGAGGCATATTTGAGTTGCCATAAAGGGCTTATGCAAAAGCATGTAAGTATGTAATCTTTTTAAAGAAATATAATTTATTTTTTATTAATGAAATGGAAAAAAAAAAAGTTTTGGGCAGTAGAAATAACTGCATGTGCGTATGACTATCAGTGATTATCTGATTTGGCTCTCGGTACCTCTTACCTGTTACAGCCATAATGGCTAGCGCAACCACACTCACTGCTGCTATGATAATGATTGTGCTGCTTCCATCTACAACACAAACAAGCACACATGAACATTAAAAGCATCTGATATCTACTACAGAGTCATTAGACCCTAGATTGGCACAAAGCAAACAAACAATTAAATCACTTATAATATTCATTTGTATTGAAAGCAGCACATATGGTCAGTCATTTTTTTTACCATCAATATCTTGGTCTTCAAATCCATTTTTCACTCCTTCAACAAGTGTTTCTGTAACAAAATTAAATTAGGAGAGTTTAGTAATCCCTGTTTAAACCAAACCAAAGCATCCAACACTGCTGTACATATTACTCACTGTATGAATGGTTCTATAATATTTACAGGGATGTGGTTACAGCAAATTATATGTCTACCCAGCTCATGAAGTTTTACCTTATCGGGTAAATATTATGCTGCTGCCATTGGTGTTCATATGAGCTTATCTGAACTTTTGATGCTGATATATAAGCTGCATCAGCCATTCATGTTGCTGTATAAGTTGTGCAGGGTGGCATATTGTGCTGCAGCAACAGTGCTGTAGTATAAATGACTCTTGGCCTACAGTGGTGTTTGAAAGTTTGTGATTTTTCAGAATTTTCTATATAGCTGCATAAACATCATAAGTCCTAAAAGCAGACAAAGAAAAGCCAATTTATCATTCATCCTCTACCACTCACTCCTTTATCAGGGAGTCTATCCCAGGAGGCATCGGGCACAAGGCGGGGTACACCCTGGACAGAGTGCCAGTCCATCGCAGGACACAATCACATACACTCTCACACACACATTCATACACTACGAACACTTTAGACACGCCCATCAGCCTATCATGCATGTGTTTGGACTGGGGGAGGAAACCGGAGTACCCGGAGGAAACCCCCGACACACGGGGAGAACATGCAAACTCCGCACACACATGGCCCTGGCGGGACTCGAACCCCGGACCCTGGAGGTGTGAGACGGACGTACTAACCACTAAGCCACCGTGCGCCCCCGGATTAGCAGTTAATTTGAAGGTGAAATTAGAGTCAGGTGTTTTCAATCAATGGGATGATGATCAAGTGCAAGTGAGCATCTCGTTTTATTTAAAGAACAGGGATCTATCAAAGTCTGGAACTATAGAATGGCACGAACAAAGGAGATTTCCGAGGACCTCAGAAAAAGAGCTGATACTCATCAGGCTGGAAAAGGTTACAAGATCTTCTCTAAAGAGTTTGGACTCCAACAATTCACAGTCAGACAATGACTGTGGCTAATGGCTAATGATAATGTTCATGAGTCCACCATCAGCAGAACACTGAACTACAATGGCAGGGTTGCAAGGAGAAAGCCACTACTCTCCAAAAATAACATTGCTGCCTGTCTGCAGTTTGCTAACAATCACATGGACAAGCTACTGGAAAAATGTTTTGTGGACAGATGAGACCAAAATAGAATTTTTGGTTTAAATGAGAAGTGTTATGTTTGGAGAAAGGAAAACACTGCATTCCAGCACAAGAGGCTTATCCCATCTGTGAAACATGCCTCTATCCAATAGAAATGCTTCAAGCACCACTGTACCATACCAACTAACATACTGTGCATGCATACTTTACAGGCACACCCTAACGTGTACACAAACATGTAATCAATGTGTATAATGCGTTATGGATTTATTAGAGCGCTTGAACATGTTCGTAGTTCATGGAAAGTTTTTTCAAGTATTTTCGTAGTACTGAAATGACCATCTCCTGACTCATGCTAATTCTGCATGTTAAACCAGAGAGGTGAGCAGCTCTTGCTTTAACAGCTCAGTGATTCTATCATAAGGCAATCATCGGGCTGATGAAGAGTGACAGCATGTGTTAAGCAGAGAGACAGCAGCATTCAGAGAGCCGGGTTCATCTGGGAGTGGGTAACTGATTACTTTCAGGAATTAACATGCTGGCTGACCTTACATCACTGACCTGCCTTCATGCTTCATCTACTGCTGACACTAAAGAATGCTTACCATTAATGGGTACATATCCATCTTCTATTTCATCATCTGTGGGTGGAAAGAGAGTGAGAGAAGATGTGATGAATAAAAAACAACGTTGGAAAGTTGATGTTTAAAGAAAATATTTAGTTTGAAGCATGTTTGATGTTTCTATCCACCCAGCCTGGTGGTATTAGCTGAAAATGATTCGCTTTCTTGAAAAAAAATATATATATTTTTTTAATTTGTAAACCAATTTATCTCATGTATGAAACGACTAAGTCCTTATAGTTTTTTTCAAAAGAAAATGACTTTGAAAATGAACTAACCTGGGAAGTCTCCATCTCCTGAACTCGAATCTTCTGAATCTAACGTAGCAGCTGAGGACATGAAGGAAGAAAAAGGATAAATTAGACCTTTGTCTAAACATCTTAAACCTTACCCTCATTAAAAATGCAGGATTTATGAATATACATGAGTATGCAAATTGGAAGCAACCCCATGTCTACAGTACCTGCTGTTCCAGCCCCATCCTAATGATGCATTATTTTGATTTAATATGTTGTTGTTTTTTAACATTTAATTCAATTAATTTACTAGGTAAAAATGGTGGTTGTCATTTTGATCTAACATAAACATGAAAAATACAGCACCTTATGATAAACATTAAAACATCTCCACATAGTCTGTAACAAAACTGAAGCAAGTTTTACGTTTATCAGTTTTAATTCCGTATAGCCTGAAATAAGAACTAAACTCCCCATGTTCAGTTTATTTGGCTTACAACCAGAAGATGTAGTTGAAACTGAGGCTGTCAGAAAGATCCAGAAATTCCGACTCCCAACAGAAGGTGGTAATTACAGTAACTCCAAAAGGATGTGAATGGAGCAGTTCCCCACACTACCCTAGCTATGCTATGCCATTAGCTATGATGTACTGTTATTACGAGGGAAAAAAAAGGTAGACACATTGGGGAAATGAGATGTTTCAATTCCTACATGTTGAAAAGAGACTTTTCTCCACCACCATCAGGCAACTGTTGACATCTCAGTACAGCTACCACTGTTAGCTAGTTACCACTGTACAACTGTTCTGCACTCTATTTAAACTAGTCAGTTGGCAAGCTAACTGCTAGCTTGCAGGATTTCAGTATAACGGTCTTTACTAGCAAATAAGCGTTAATATGAATGATTGTATAACATGCTGGGATATTAAGGGTTAAAAATACAGCAGCATATTTTTGAGTGCAATGTAGTCTAGCCCCATGCAGGTCTAATGCTGGACCCCTGAGCAAACTGCCTCATGGGAGCTATGTTAAATCTAAATGCATATTAAGTGCATAAGTTTATCAAGATAGAATGTAATTCCAATAAAGTTATATGCTAAATTAATAACGAATCACAGTATTTTAGTAGAGACAGACTGAACCTACCCATGACCGTGAGAAGCAAAG
>JAFFST010048001.1:14111-25317 GCA_022414735.1 Noturus placidus | reverse complement strand
GGTTTGATTCAAGGGTTTCCTCTAGGTACTCTTTCCAGCCCCAGTCCAAAGACATGTTGTCAGCTGACTTATCTCTAAATTGTCCATAATGTGTGAACGGGTGTGCAGTTGTGCCCTGTGAAGTGTTGGCACCCCTTCCAGGATGTCCCCTGCTTTCCCCTGAGTTCCGTAGGATAGGTTCTGGGCTCCCTGTGACCCTGTGTAGGATACGTGGTACAGAAAATGGATGGATGGATGCTTTCTAATGACAAAATAGAAACTATCAATCTGTAGTTTAAGAAATATTCCTTTCCAGCACACAGGTGTCTTTCACCTCACCCCTCCTGTAAAATGGCAATTTTCTTTTGCACTTACTTTTATCCATATGGAGCACAGTTTTAAAGCTACCACATGCGACCTGGATCCTGTGCCTACTCCTTTATTGAAAAATGTGTCTTCCTACTCTATAAACAAAGGCTTGCAATGCTTCTCTTAGTTCTGGCTCCGTTTCCCTCAACTTGAAACTGGCTGCAATCACTCTAGTGCTTTCAAAAGCCAGGGCATGACCCTGAAGAGCTCAGTAATTACAAACCCATTTCTAACCTGCCTTTTCTGGGCAAGCTGCTAAAGCATTTGGTAGCCGCTCGGCTCAAAGAACATTTAGCCTCCAATGACCTGTTTGAGGAGTTTCTGTCTGGGTTTAGGACAAACCATAGCACTAAAACTTCACTTGTCAGGGTTTCAAATGACTGGTTGGTTGCAGGTGACCATATTTGTTTTGTTGGACCTGACTGCTGCATCCCACAACATACTCTGGTTCTAGTCTTACTTCTGAAGGATTGTGAATGTTTTTTTTTCATGATAGGATCAGGTCAGACTTGTCTCACTTCTGTCATTGTGTTTCTTAGTACTCAGTTCTTGGCCTGCTGTTATTCCTTTAATACATGCTCCCCCTTGGCAATATCATTTGGTATCAAATTCTGCAGTCCTATTGTTATGTTGATGATATTCAGATTTACATACACTCCTACCCTCACACAGACTGCCTCCTTCTGCCCTAGTTCACTGCCTGAATGACTTAAAGACCTGAATATGTTTAAATCTTCTGAGGAGCAATAATAATAAATCTGAAGACATACTAATTGCAAGCCAAGCAACCCTAAAGAAAATAAAAACACCACTCAAAGACTATCCTCTGACTTTATTACATCCACCTCAGCTCAAGTTTGTAGACCTGGTGTCACTTTAGACTCCAAATGTCATATGATTTGCATATTAAAACACTGCCAAGACAGTTTTGTTTCAGCTCAAGAACACTGCCAGACCTCATTCCTCCCATTTCCTGTATGTAAATAGTAAATGGCACACTTATATAGCGCTTTTATCCAAAATGCTTTACACTGTGTCTCACTCACCCATTCACACACACACTCACACACCAATGGTAGCAGAGCTGCCATGCAAGGCACTAACTTGCCATCGGGAGCAACTTGGGGTTCAGTGTCTTGCCCAAGGACACTTCGGCATGTGGAGTCACACGAGCCTGGAATCGACCCTCCAACCCTACGATAAGTGTACAACCCGCTCTACCACCTGAGCCACAGCTGCCCAAGTGTTCCAGAGACACTTGTTCTTGCATTTGTTAGATTTAATCTTGATTATTGTAACACTGTTCTTTACAGGCTTCCACTTCAGGCTTTCAACAAGTTGCAGTATTACAAACTCAGTGGCTAAGGTTCCTGCCTACACCAGCACATGGGACTCTAACACTTAAAAATGTACACAGGCTGATCATTTGTTCCCAAATATAGTACAAAATACTTATTTTGGTTTTTAAGTGCTGCATGTTCTGGTACCTACTTTCTAACTAAGCTTCCTGCTTTCATACCTGCTTGCTCTCAGATCTACTGATACTTATCTTCTCTTTCCTTTCTTCCCAGCTCCATACCATATCATTAATATGATAGGACTTTTACTTTTACTTTTTGAGTGGCTGCTCCAAAACTATGGAACACTTGTTATCACTATTTCTGTCCTTGCACTTCCCTTCTCCAGTTTTAACACAACAAAAACAAACAAACAAAAAAAACAAACTTTTCTACTCACATATTGACTCCATATGCATCTATCTTGTCATGCCCTCTGCTTTTTAGTTTTTGTATCTGTTTATTATTAGTTTTATGAATAATAATAATAATAATAATAATAATAATAATAATAATAATAATAATTTTGTGTTTTTTATTACATAAATTTACTTTTCCTTTTTTAAAATTTTTATTACTATTACATGCTTTTTATGTACTGTGCTGTATCTGTATAGCGCTCTTATAAATAAAATGCTATTCATATTTTATCCATTTTGATTCTTAATAAAAAGCAACTCAGTACACCTTAGTGTAACAGAAGACTCTCCACCCTCTATTTCTCTCTCAGTTCTTCCACAACAACCGGAGTCATAAAATGAAATAATGTACAGATTTTTTTGTGGTCAGTTTAATCTGCTCATAAAAGTAATTCTCACGAGGTTGGTAATGTGCACCTTAGAGGCAAATACAGAGCAAGAATCCACAATTTATGAATATACCAGAGCTTACACTGCTGTATTTCTTTCAATCCATACACTCTATTAATTATGAAGAAAAAGACCTATTTATATTCATTACATTCTGCATTGGGTATAGTGGACCTTCAGAGGTCCTCAATCTACAAAGGTTCTGAGTGTAAGAGACCCATTTACAGAACACAACGTTTTGTCATGACTGTGAATTAGGCTAACATAATTGGAGTTTTTGAAAAGCCTTCTCAGATATAAAGTAGGAACATCTGAATTGATCACACAGCACACCTAGTTTTCTGGAACCTATTATTAAAGCTTCAATAGTGTGAATAGTATTGAGGGAGAGAGAAGGATTTGTGAAGGATGGGGTATAGATGGTAATTGTTTTGGAAGGAAAATGCTATTCTGAATCACACTATGCGTTTAAAGGCTTAAATTATATCTCATTAAAACAGCTATAATTAACTTACATATTGGAAGAGATCCAAAAATAAATGTTCATCAGTGTAAATGATTTAGATGCTGACAAGGCCAGGTGTGAGAATATGCTAAATCCAGGGAAGGAGAACAATAACTGTGCTGAATGAAGGCAGGACTTCACAGGACGTGACTGTGAAATCTTGTGCAGTTGGACTGCACTGTGTATTACTCATCCAAATGCTCAACCACCACACATTTCCAGTGCTCAAAACATTTTTGATAAATTTTCAGTTAATGTAGATGATGATTCAATTGATCTTTTGTAGAACAGCCATACTACCTCAAAGTAGTATCTCTGATACAGCACAGGAGTTGCTTTAATGTGTTAACCTATATACTAAGACCTTTGTGAGGACCATGCTCCCCCAGCAACATCAAACACAACAAAGCAGAAAATTATGAGCACACATTTTCATTTGAGCATTAAACAAATTTAAGACCTGAGGCAAAGGCTACTATTAGCATATATTTCACACATTAGTACATGGCACTTATGTACTTAATGGCCTGAAAAAAGAATAATTAATTGGCTTTTCCAAGCATAAAAAGGATTGATGCACTATTTATATTACTGTTCCTGAATACAATAATAAGTGTGGATCTTCATTCTGTCATAAGTCTTGACATTTGTTGGGTGTTGACATTTCCTTTTTTAACACTGCTGGCATTATATTTTTTTCTCAACAACACCTTAGCAGGAAACTAAGCTTACCAAAAAAACATTATCTGCAGAACGATCCAATGTTAAAATACTAAAACAACTTTTGTGTATGTATACATAATATGCACTGCCAGTACCCTGAAGTGTCAATCACAGATCATAAATCGGACTACCACCCTTTTCTCCAAACTTAAACTTTCAAAGCACTTACAACCTAGTTAGAATTTGAAAGGGAAATGAATGGAAGGCAATCTCTATGCATACCTAGTAATATGAACTAGTTAATGTCTCCAAAGAGAAGGCAGGAGCTATCCTGAACAAATTCCAAGGCAGTCCAGCTAAAATGCCATAGTATACTTCTCAAAAAAAAACTCCCACCCATGGAAAAAAATACAACGTAAGCAACAGGGAGCTGTTCCTCATATGACTCACATAATCATTTAAGCACCTATCCCCTTTCAAAGTCACCTGATTACTAATGGAAGTCAAATGTTTGTAACCACACTGCACCCTTTATTGTGTTGTCTCACTCCAACATTGGGTCTGTGGCTATGCAAAGATTTGCTCTTTGATTTGAACTAGGATGTAAGCTCACTTTTTTGAAGTGCCTACAACCTAGTTTGAATCTGAGAAGGTGATGAATGTAAGAGAGCCTTCTCAGGTCACAATCAATACCTGGTAATGCCATATGGACTGCTAAAATCCACTCTGTATTTCAAGTGTTCTATATTTACGTATACAATGCCATGCTCAGAAAAGATTTGATTTCTTACATTGATTACATATTAATCTACTTCAATCCTAAACAGTCGGTTTCAAAGAAGAGAAGTGTGAGTTCCACAAGTCTTAACTCAGAAGAATATTCATTCATTCAATACTTCAACCTAATGCAATCCTTCTCACCTCAAGGATCAAATAAACTACTCTAGATTATGGAAGCAGCTCATGCTTCCAATACGCAAACAAAAAAAAAAAAAAAAAAAAAAAAAAAAAAAAAAATAATTCACCTCAGCCCCTATTATAAAACAGCCTGAAACAAGATTCATAACATCTGAAGAGGGGGTGATAGCCATCCTTACTCCAAGGCACTACAGCTAAGATGTATCCGATAGCATACATTTCAAATTAACAACCACCCACAGCAATTTCGGCAACAGGGAGCTGTTCCTCATATAACCATCACATAAACAATTAAACACCTATCCCAATTCATGTTTGTTGTTGATCACCTGACTATTTGCCTGCCCCACTTTTCTGAGTATTGCCTAAATAAAACCAGCAAGCAGAGAAGCACTGTCTGCTTCATGCCAGTAATTAAATTTGGTTTGTTTTTGTTTAACAGCATAACTTCCTGCATAAAGCTTCCTTGTGAAACTTTATTGTCATCTAAAGTCTACCGTAAACAAATTACAGGAGCTGTTGGACATGAAAGCTGTAAATTGCCACTTTATTATAAGGTACATGTATATAAGTCCTTGTATAAACATAACCCAATTAAATGTAAGAAGTTTTTTTTTAAAGAATTGCGAATTGTTTCATATTGTATCATAACACATACCTGATTAGATCTATAGAAAACATCAACAATTCATAACCAATAACTAGAAAATTTCTCAAGAAAGCAGTTTCCACTGAATAGATAAAATGTGCCCGACTATTACCGAATTATCTGCCCAATGTTTTTATTCACTGCAGCTGTTCCATTCAGTACAGCTTTGCTCATATTCAGATTCTGTTTATGTGTTCCACTAGATATGGGTGGTCAGCCATGGTCACACACATTGCCATTATGAAAACATTCCCTTTAACTTGAAATTCATGATGCATAAGGAAGGTGAGTTTCTGAGTGGAGATCTTCATTAAAACGATGTAAATTTAGTGGTCCACAGCAGGTCCCACTATAAAGGCCAACCTGGATGCATAGCATAAATGAATGTGAACAGATGGCCCAATCCTCTAGACTCAGGGTGAAACCATAATGGATTGTAACAATTGTGTGGAACATTTGGATGTGGCTGCACAGTGGTCTCTACACAGGGTAAAACAGGATATCGTAATACTCTAATATATTAGAGGAGACAGTAAACTGGGAGGATGTGTTCATGTGAAAGGCAGATCATGCAGAGACAGACCATGCATTTATGTCTTCAAACTTCAAAGTATTCAGCATATCATTTTAGCGGAAAAGCATTAAACATAATATATCTTTTCAGAAAGATCTTTTGACAGAATAAAACATCTTGTAGATCTTTGGCATGAGGACCACAGTTGGCTGAAATTACATATTGCTAAAAGCATGAGAGAAATTTTTTATAGTTTTTTCCTCATACAGATGCTAAACTCTAAAGTGCATTTATGTTTAATATTCACATTGTCACATGTAAACCCATAAGAGAAGCTTTCACTCAGGTCTTGTATTTACCAGCAGGGAATGACTCAGGAATGCAGGCTGTGTGACAGACCGATGCCCACCCTTCTCATTGTGGAAGCATGAAGTCCATGCACTTAAGAGCCAATTATTTTCATCTTTAATTTACATTTTGTGAGAGTCTAGTCATCAATCAAAGCAGCTGCACCATTTTTATAGCCTTTGAGTTACTGAAGTGAGACATCCACAGCAGAAGGAACAAAGCAAAAAAAACTAAACATTGTCAACTGACAATGACAAATGTTTATAGCAGGAAATAGACAGGCAGCTTCTGTAAAGGTCGAAAGTGTGTGTGTGTGTGTGTGTGTGTGTGTGTGTGTGTGTGTGTAACAAATCCTACTATATATACTGGTATTAATTCTATCTGACACTAGAATTAATGCATTATTTGAGCTCTGATCAATATTTCATTACATATACAGTCGCACTGACAAAGACATTTATAGTAGAAGAAAACAATTGTAAATTTAGAAAAGTTTATTGTTTAGGAGAGGCACTCACTGTTCAAGTCAATTTGTAACATGGGATTTTGTACTAATGTGTTTACTTGGTTGGCAGAGGTCACATGGCATTGTTGGATATCTTGGAAATACATCATATGAATTAATTGTGAGTAATTGTGAATGGAATTGGATTTATTGCATGTGCAAATGCCATATAACATAGCTATATGACATAAAAAAGCATTTGGAGTTTCTTGCCCCCAAATACTTGTGCTTTTAGAGTATTAAAGTATTTTTTAAGTATTACCTGTAAGATAAACATTGTGCTAATTATTTGAGAAGTCCCTGTATATAGTGATATAAAATAGTTGAGTATCAAAATAAAAAAAAATCACATTGGTCCTATGGGGGAGATAATGAATAAGTGATAGCTGGGATGACTGTTATAAATGGGCTGGTAGGGTCCAATCTTTTTGAAAGAAAAATGCATCAAAATATGTTTCATTTTTGGGGCTGAAATGAGGCTGATTTCTTTCTAGCCCTGACTGTAGATTTGTTGGATTGATGGTCATGTCAAGTGATTACAAAGTGCAAAATGCCCCTTAGGTTTGGTTTGCATTTTGGATAATTTTCGAAGCCTCTTTTCTCACATTAAAAACACATCAGCAGTGATCAAGGGCATGCAAAATACAAAAACAAAGTGTATTACATACTCGATCATCCATTTTTCATTTTTCAAAACATTTTTTGAAGGAATAATTAAAGGTACATAGACCAAACATATGTGCAGTCTGTCACAAAAATTCCTCTTCACAACACACAGTCTGTTTCCTAGAATGATGAGGGCTGCTTGTGCCATTTGCTTTGAGTTCATGTAATTTGCTTTTGTTTATGTTTTGACATGCATTTGCTTTGGTTCTAGTCTTGTCTTTAGTTCTAGTCTTGTCATTGGTGTGTGACCTGACTGTTTTCATCTGCTCTGTGTTAAACCTTTGATTAATTTGTTTATTTTTACCCTCCTGTTCCTTTGTCTCATGAAGAAATCTCATTGTGATTTTTGTGTCATCACCCCTTGTTTCCTTAGCACTCTTTTTCTGTATTCCATGTTTCCTGGTTGTAACCCTTGGTTGTGTATTTTGTTGCTTAATATCTGTCTGTAATGCTGTCTGCCCGTGATTTGGCCACTGCTATGGACTATGACAATGATTTTTCATTTGCCTACAAAAACACAAAGCTAAATTTACAACAGCTAAATGTCCTGCCATCACTAATTGCAAGTTACAAATTCAGGACAAAATGTTAGTCTCATCTTCTGATGCCAGATGCAACACAGGATATAATACGAATTGATCTTTTCGAATTACAGAAACAGTTTAAGAATCAGTCATATTACTATTTAATCAAAAAATTGCTTTTTTGATACATTTGGAATTATTTATGAATAATTTTATAATTATGAAACAGATTTTATTTATAATACTAGTATTTAATAGGTTTTGTTACTGCTGTTCTACTGTTCTAGTGGCAGTATATACATATTACAACTCTCAATGCTAATTTTCTTTCTTTTGGAAAACAAAAGTATTTTGATGGTTTTTAAAGGTTTATTAATTTCTTTATTTGTATGCAGCCACAGGTGCACTCCCAATTAACTCTTAATTATTACTATTGGCCAATCAGATGGTTCTACACATTATTACATTAACTTCTGGAATCTTCCCCATTGTTTAAAGAGACAGTCAGTTTGGTCTAAGTAAACATTTTACCTGGAAATAAATCATATTATAGCTCACATAATAAATCTCATTGTCTCGTGGAAAATGACCTCTGATGTGCACAAAGTAGATGCCCTAATTCATTTGGCAAAAGAAATATACAGTAACAGGAAGTGTATGGAGATCTGAATATCCTTAACCTAGGTGGATGTAAACCTATGGCCTCAACTGTAAATATAATAAATTGCATGCCACATATAACGGGTTCGAACAGGTTGTCAACTAATTGCAGCATTAGTGGTTTGATCCCCAGCCCCTGCACATGCCACGTGTCCTTGGGCAAGACACTGAACCCCAAGTTGCTTCTGATGGCAAGCTAACGCCTTGCATGGCAGCTCTGCTTCCATTAATGTGTGTGATTGTGTATATGTGTGTGTGTGAGTGTGTGTGTGTGTGTGTGTGTGTGTGTGTGTGTGTGTGTGTGTGTGTGAATCGGTGAATTAGAAATAGTGTAAAGCTCATTGTAGAATTCCTAAGGTTAAAAGGTGCTAAAATATATAAGTGCAGACCATTTCCATTTCTAACAGTTAAAAAGATCATAATAAGGAAATACAGTACTGCAAATTGCACAAATAGTTTCATTGTTTATTTTTCCTCTGTGAAGATTCATAAAATTTATTTATGCCTTGCCGAAATCTTTTCTAAAAGAAACAATATTCACTATTTGGCAATTGTATAATGTTCAGGTCCTTAGTATACTGCAATATTTTTGTGCTTGTAAACACAGGATTTTATGTACATGCTGCCTCAAGCAGGTAATATAACTCCTCTGAAGTGTGAAGTCTGAAAGGTGACAAAAGAATTCTTTCTGATTGCTATTGGCATGTTTCATCACAATTTGAAAGTAAAAACACAAGCGGGGAAAACAAATACTCCCTCTCTAAACCATGCGTATTATGCAATATATTTATAAATATATAATGTTTTCTATATTTAATATTACTATTAATTAGCAAGGCAAACATAATGAATATCAGATACCACCCACAGTGATAAACTGACAGCCAAAAGTGATCCAATGCAGCACGCTTGAAACAAAGTTCCAAATAATAGATGGATCAACAACAAAACACTTCAAAATGTAATCAAATACATAATGCGTTTTACATTTACATTTACATGTATTCATTTGGCAGACGCTTTTATCCAAAGCGACTTACAAATGAGAGATACAAGCAAAGTGATATCAAGCAGAGAACAATACAAGTAGTGCTACTATACAAGATCTATTAATTGAGTTTTAGAAGAAGCAAAGTGCGCAGAGTAGAAGTGCAAGTGCCTTTTTTTTCAATTTGTGACTGATGTTTAACTATAAAAGTGACTGCAAATCACTGAAGAGATTTTTAATCTGCCAACGTTATAGTAATCCAGTGAACACTGACTTTTACTGTTTGTAAACAGCAGTACCTAAAAGAGTTATCTGATGTGAATGGATTAAGATCAGGACTGAATTACTAGTGCACTGGGGAAGCAAGTATGCAGAGAATTCTTCCACAAGACTGCAAGATGTCAATGTGTGTTTTTCAACCTACTTCATTTGAAATGCTAAGAGTGGCACAAGCAACATAATTGATAGAACAGGAAAAACATAGCCCTGCTGGGCTGCAAGACAAATTAATGCAATTGTGAATTTTCTCCAAAGTAGCACTCTACCCAACGAATTCAGTAAGGCAGAACAAAGTCATAGTTGCAGTTGCCTTATTTATTTTCTTTACAATTATAATAAATTAAATTTAAGATAACACAGATACATAGTATAAGTGTTTGTGACAAAAGCCTTTGCTTATACTTTGGCCTTTATTTTCTTTAGGCACATTTTTTTCATTTGTTCATTAATTTTTCCTTGAATGCAAACATTTACACATTCACAGCTGGGCAAGGATGGTGTATGTTCGCTTCAGTGCTTCATCAAGAAGCACGGAAAGGAAATGAGTTGGAGGCAAACAGCAGCTTGTTGTTCTTTATTGATTCTGATAAGCAAAATGAAATAGAAAGTGAATAAATACACAGTCACAGCCTTGGAAATTTTGATTCATTTCATCCCCTTTGAATCGAAATGCCACTGTTTTTCTTATTATGTTTTGTCCCTCTAATGTTTATTTTCTAGTGTGTGGTATGTAGTGTGTAATATATTTCATATCTGCTTTTTCTGTGTAGTCGCATCCTCATATGCATACAGTATTAAATATGGATTGGAAACATGAACTCAAACTAAAGGATTCCCATGAATACATAACTACTTTTTGCTTACTTTCTGACATGCTTTACAAAACATAAGACGAGACTATGTTACATTATACGATCAGAGTAGGATATTAGCCAAAAACACAACTAATAGGGATGCATCAATACCAATTTCCTTTCAGAATGATTATGATACTGATACCAAAATGAGTAACCTTCTTAGTATTGAGCATCACGGAACATGTTATTTAGCTTTGATTATATTTGTTATTGTTCCGTGCTTCTATAGGTAAACTCCTCCTGCTGATTTTTATGTTTTAAAGATTATGCCATTGAAACTGTGTATTTTGTTGGGCATTGATTGTCTTCTGTGTTTGGATTGGCTAGATGGCTAGAATATTTTACATTAACCATACCCTAGGCAAAATGGTGCTTGAAAATGGCACACATCCATTCTATACATATCCCTTCAATATGTATAACTTTTACACTATGTTTAGAACCACTACTACTACCACTACTACTACTACTACTACTACTACTACTGCTGGTACTACTGTTACTACGTCTATGACTACTTCTACTGTTAGTACTACTACTAATGTTACCACTACTACGATTACTACTATGACTACTACTACTATAATAATAATAATAATAATAATAATAATAATAATAATAATAATAATAATAATC
>JAFFST010048000.1:133804-149090 GCA_022414735.1 Noturus placidus | reverse complement strand
GGGTGTGCCCCGCCTTGTGCCCGATGCCTCCTGGGATAGGCTCCAGGTTCCCCGTGACCCTGAAAAGGAGTAAGCGGTTGAAGATGGATGGATGGATGGATGGATGGATGATTCAGAATCTGAATCTTTAATTCCGAGAGAGAGAGAGAATGAGAGAACTTGGACTCTCCTTTCGACCCAAAACACTGAACGCTTCTTAAAATATCTACTTGGTTTTAATTGTATTCCCGCTTCAGTTTGTGTTGGATATTCACTTCAGTGACCAGCATATGGCGAAATAACAAAAACAAATAACCAAGATGTTGGCCGACTAACTAACGTATAGCTAACGAAACAGAATAAAACAATACCTATGCTACCTCCCCAGCCCTAAAACAAGACAAAATGAACAAATCTGTTTCACCACCTATTCCATGCAGTGTACTGTGTTTCCAGAATACAGCATGTTACTTATTAGTGGTTAGCACGTCCGCCTCACACCTCCAGGGTCCGGGGTTCGAGTCCCGCCAGGGCCCTGTGTGTGTGGAGTTTGCATGTTCTCCCCGTGTGTCGGGGGTTTCCTCCGGGTACTCCAGTTTCCTCCCCCAGTCCAAAGACATGCATGTTAGGCTGATGGGCGTGTCTAAAGTGTCCATAGTGTATGTATGTGATTGTGCCCTGTGATGGACTGGCACCCTGTCCAGGGTGTACCCCGCCTTGTGCCCGATGCCTCCTGGGATAGGCTCCAGGTTCCCCCGTGACCCTGAAAAGGAGTAAGCGGTTGAAGATGGATGGATGGATGGATGGATGGACTTATTACTACTTTAACACTACTGTGAAGCTTTCTCACTTGGTCTGAATGCTCGATTCTGGGTTTTGTTTGGTAGGAGGAGCTCATAATCACATGTTCACATTGAGGAATTCTTTATAAACTGTACACATCAGTTCCATACGTCACTTTTGTGCACAAATTAGTCCATCAGTTTGCTTGTTTTGTCATTTTTTTTCCACATTGGTACCAACACTAAAGCATTGTAGACGCATGGCACGCTGTAAGAAAAAAAGTGCTCCAGTCCAATGGTTTTATGTATCATTAACCATAACAATGCTTTGCCCAGTATAATTACAGTAGAAACAGGAAGTAATGTAACAAGTTGAACCGACATGCGGTGCTAAGCGCAGACAACTTCCGCGCACAATGCAGACCGCACCTGGGTTTGGTTGGTGTGAAACCCAGACCACTATTTTTAAGAGGACATGGGATCGGGTCTCTGGACTGCTCCTGGGTCTGAAAACAACTATTTCATTTCACCAAGTCCCCATAAGTGTGGAAAGGACTTAAAACTGCATCACAGCAGGGATGTAGAGCGTTGGTTTGGTCAAGGTCTAACATTCAGTTATGTTATAAGGGCAAGGAATAGAGTAGAGAGAGTAGAGAGTCTATATCTCTGTCCTCTAGTACTTGCTTCTCACTTTACTTTTATTAGCACAGCACCTGTGTCACCAATGACACTGCTCCACCTACTGTTACAAAAAGAAAGAGGCAGAAAACACAACCGAACGATTACAGATTCGAGTACGGTAGTCAGATTTTACTGTGCTGTACAAGTATTTGTGATTAGACATACCGACAATAATTGAGTGATTTCTGTTCAGCCATGTTATAATACCGTCTTTCATGCATGAGAGCGATTTAGAAAGGGGAGGAAAAATAAGTTTAAGTAGGACTTGCTGAGCTGCTGCCGTTCTTATTTGAGGAACAGTAACAGGAAGCGTTGCTGTAATGAACTGTGTGAATATCAACCCAGCGGTTTGGTTTACGGTGCTTCAGACGCTTGAGGAATGAATCAGTTCAGTCTGGAGTCATTTACCCGCTCGAGCTGGAACACTGAAGCTCTGAAGATTCATATCATATGACTCACAGGACTCTTGTTTGTTTGTTCATTCACCCGTGTTATATGTGAGGGAGTATCTGTGTGTGTGTGTGTGTGTGTGTGTGGCGTGTGATTCAACCCCCCCTGGTGCGACGCTGTGTCTCGGAGGCGTGGTGACCTCAGAGCGACCCCAGGCTTTGACCCTGTCCTCGCTGTGGAATGCGACCCCCCAGCGGAGACCGGACACTTCGTGCCCGAAAGCTCTGCAGTCATCAGAGCGCCTTGTGCTGATTCATTCTCCCATAATGCCAAGCGATTGCTCTTCAACTAAAAGTGGACGAAGACCGCTGGACCTTCACGCTCTACTGATTAGCATTTGTACTAAAGCTCATTGTATTATTACAATTACTATGAGCACAACAGATACATACATACATATATATAATGTGTGAATGTGAGTGTGTATATGATTGTGCCCTGTAATGGATTGGCACCCTGTCCAGGGTGTACCCCGCCTCGTGCCCAATGCTCCCTGGGATAGGCTCCAGGTTCCCCGTGACCCTGATAAAGAGTAAGCGGTATAGAAGATGGATGGATGGATATATATTGGGGCGGCTGTGGCTCAGTTGGTAGAGCGGGTTGTCCACTAATCCATTAACCGTGGGGTTGGCGGTTCGAATCCCGGCCCGGGTGACTCCACATGCCGAAGTGTCCTTGGGCAAGACACTGAACCCTAAGTTGCCCCCAATGGCAAGCTGGCAGCTCTGCTACCATTGGTGTGTGAATGTGATCTCATTAGTAAGTCGCTTGTAAAATGTAAAAAAAAATGATATTTCTGTAAAGCTGCTTTGAGACAATGTACCATTGTAAAAAAGCGCTATACAAATTGATAATTATTATTATTATTATTATATATATACATCTCTAATAACTATACTTTTACAGCATTTTAGTCTGTTGATGTGTAAAATCACACCGTTTAATATTTTTCCTGTTCCAGCACACATTATCAAGCTCATCGACTCATTAACAAGCTGATTCAGGTGTTACCTTGAATTCCGGTTGCAGCATGCAGGTGAAAGTGTAAGAAGCGTCCTGGCTCACAGCAGCTTGAACAGCTTGAGTGCTATGTTTGGGAATAGAGCAACAGCGCGTATGTATAATGATATTGATGGGGATTATGATTAGTTGTAGTCGGGCCAAAATGTGATATGGGACAGTGAACAGAACATTGATGTTGTTTATTCTGCTTTCCCATGTTGCTGTAATGTAATGCATATGAAAACCTCCTTTGCTCTACAAATACAGCTCACACTATCAGAACTCTGTATCGACACATAGGTGTGAAACACCACAACATTGTTATGGTAATGTTTGGGGTTGTGTTTTGATGAGTGTGAGCTGGGCGATTCGCTAGGTGTGGACTGAAATTTGTCAATGAGACGATTCCAAGTAAATATTTCAGAAACATGGTATGCGCGTTAGCCTTTAAAGCTGGAAGTAGCCCTTAAAGTAGAGGTGTGCATCAGGGCCAGGGAGCATTAGAGAGCATACTGGACACAGTGTGGTGCTAATGTGGAATTATTTTGTTTTTTTTTCATTAATTCACCTTCAGTAAAAGCTTCATATTTGTGAGGGTTGCTCTGGCATTCATTACTAATTTGTTTATATTTTGGGAAAACCGAACTTATCGAAATATTGTGTCCGGGTGCAAAGAAAGGATCAAGCTTGAGGAATTCATTTACCATAAAGTCATTTAACCAGTTTGAGGAATGAATCAGTTCAGAGTCATTTACCAATTTGAAGAATGAATCAGTTCAGAGTCATTTACCAGTTTGAGGAATGAATCAGTTCAGAGTCATTTACCAGTTTGAGGAATGAATCAGTTCAGAGTCATTTACCAGCTAGAGATGAATATATAAATCAGTCATTTACCAGTTTGAGGAAGGAATCAGTTCAGATTCATTTACCAGCTTGAGGAATTAATCAGTTCAGATTAATTTGCCAGCTTGAGGAATGAATCAGTTCAGAGTCATTTACCAGTTTGAGGAATGAATCAGTTCAGAGTCATTTACCAGCTTGAGGAATTAATCAGTTCAGATTCATTTGCCAGCTTGAGGAATTAATCAGTTCAGATTCATTTGCCAGCTTGAGGAATGAATCAGTTCAGATTCATTTACCAGTTTGAGGAATGAATCAGTTCAGAGTCATTTACCAATTTGAGGAATGAATCAGTTCAGAGTCATTTACCAATTTGAGGAATGAATCAGTTCAGAGTCATTGAATTGAATTGAATTTACCAGTTTGAGGAATGAATCAGTTCAGAGTCATTTACCAGTTTGAGGAATGAATCAGTTTAGAGTCATTTACCAGTTTGAGGAATGAATCAGTTCAGAGTCATTTACCAGTTTGAGGAATGAATCAGTTCAGATTCGTTTGCCAGCTTGAGGAATGAATCAGTTCAGAGTCATTTACCAGTTTGAGGAATGAATCAGTTCAGAGTCATTTACCAGTTTGAGGAATTAATCAGTTCAGAGTCATTGACCAGCTTGAGGAATTAATCAGTTCAGAGTCATTGACCAGCTTGAGGAATTAATCAGTTCAGAGTCATTGACCAGTTTGAGGAATGAATAAGTTCAGATTCGTTTGTCAGCTTGAGGAATGAATCAGTTCAGAGTCATTTACCAGTTTGAGGAATGAATCAGTTCAGAGTCATTTCCAGTTTGAGGAATTAATCAGTTCAGAGTCATTGACCAGTTTGAGGAATGATTCAGTTCAGATTCGTTTGCCAGCTTGAGGAATGAATCAGTTCAGAATCATTTACCAGATAGAGATGAATATATGAATCAGAATCATTTACCAGCTTGAGGAATGAATCAGTTCAAAATCATTTACCAGCTTGAGGAATGAATCAGTTCAGAATCATTTACCAGCTTAAGGAATGAATCAGTTCAGAATCATTTACCAGCTTGAGATTATTTTGCAAACTGCCAAACCGGTAGGCTGCACTGATATCAGCATGACACCAGAGACAGTATACAAGTAGAGACAGGCCACTGCTTGAAATTTGAATGTGACAGTGCCTAAAGCTCAACATGGTGCCTGTATAAGTGCCATAAAAAGAGCCAATTGACTTTTTAGCAGGCGTAATGAGAGTTTCAGTCTGAAGTTTATATTTGTAACACTCAATTTGTGGATTTTATTTTAAATACTAAAAATCGTTAGTTCCAGCCCATGATACTTTCATCATCAAGCATCGTACCCTGATTTGTTATGGAGAAATTTGCAGTAGCGGTTACAGGAGCAACCTGTGTGTGTGTGTGTATGTGTGTGTGTGTGTGTGTATGTGTGTGTGGTGTGTGTGTGTGTGTGTTGCTGGAACCACACTCCACACACTATTTACACCATTTCTGTCAGATTTTAATAGCAATTTCAAATCCTTGCCCATCTGTTTCAGGTTTAAGAGTTCCTCCTCATTTATTAGGTGACTAGAAATAGCATTGGCAAGTGTGTATACACTTTACTACCAGCACTTTGCTGGCTTTAGCAAGGCACCAAAACAGAGATTAGTGTCTGAAACCGAAATTCAGTTTTCTTGTGTTGAAAGCATACTTTCTGCTCTTTTCTACCTGAAAGGTTTCATTGCATTCGTATCTAAAATCTCTGCACTGGATCAATTATCATTTATTTTATGGTCCAAGTCACTGGCATATTTTTTATACCTGCCACTTTCTATGGATTGACTTGTTGATTCTGACGTGTGTGTGTGTGTGTGTGTGTGTTGTTTCAGGTATTTGTGTAAAATGCGGGAAAGGGGTGTATGGAGCAAGTCAGGCGTGCCAGGCGATGGGGAAACTCTACCATACTAACTGTTTCACCTGCTGCTCATGTGGTGAGTACACACACACATACCTGTACACACACACCTGTCCACATTATCGCAGGTGGGCTTTCCTGATTGGTGCGTTTGCGTCTTTGTATTTCGTCCTGGCCTGTTGTGTTTTCACGTCAATGGGCTGCTACATGCCGAGATTGTACCAGTTTGTCATGCGTATTTGTGAATGATTCTGTGTGTGTGTGTGTGTGTGTATGGACACACACATCCGCTCCGGTGCTGCCATCTCACCTGACACTGACACTGTGTCCTGTATCGCTTGGAAAAGTGGAAAGCTCTTCCCACAATTTAGGTCTGTCCTGAATAGAGATACAATTTCTCCTGCATTAAGGCTGAGTAGATCACTTACGCATTTCTCTGGACGCATTGTTCTGAGCAGGAATGCGCAATGTCGGCACCTAAAGCTCCAGGGACATGGGGAACTGTTGAGGCCATCATGGTGCAGTTTAAAACAGTTTAAGGCTTTTAAAAGGATTATTTGAATAATAAGACGAAGCCAAAAAGCAGCTTTACAGGAATCCAGATGTAGATTTAGTATTACAGGAGTATCAAGGCAGAAACCTTTTCTGAGTGACATCAGATGGTGTGATTATAAATCATTACCTTTACTACGACTGTTTAAGTCAATCAGTATTGAGTGCATGGAAAGATTGTTATCCTGGGATGAGCACAGGACGTTCTTTGAGATTACAGCAGCAGAAATCCGCCGGAAGGGCGTCACTTAGTGTGTCCTGGGCTGTTTGTGTAGCGTGTGACCTTTTTTGGGGTAGCTTTGATTATTATTTCAAAACCATGCATTGTCTACTTCATATAAAGGAAGTATGTTGACTGTAGAATCCATTATCGTTTTAAAATCGTAGTTTTATTCATTTGTGAGATGAATATCGGTCCCTCCAGGATTTCGTGTTCGCAGAAATGAAAATGAAAATCGAACAAACTCCGCAATATTTGCTGGAGCTTGCGATTTTTCAAAATTACCGCAGATTTTCCACAAAATTGGGCCGAGACGCATCATATGATGTCATCACGACACATTCACCCGAAGCCCTCTTCGAATCACATGCACTGAGCATGAGTACGGCTAAAAGGCCTTATTTAGCAACAAACATCACCGCGAAAGACAAAACAATTTTGCGGCAATTGTGATTTTTGCCAGTTGAAGAGGTTTTCTGCAAAAAAAGCACACAACTTTTTTTTTTAATATAGATTTTTTAGCATTTTTGGCCTCAGCAATCACAAATAAAAATCTGAAATCCTGTACGGACTGATTAAAGGAGCTAAAAGGCGTAGCCCCAGTGTTCATGGGTTTTAAATAATCTTTCGGCGTAGTGTATGAATGTGTGTGTGTGAGTGTGTATGTGATTTTGCCCTGTGATGGACTGGCACCCTGTCCAGGGTGTAACCCCGCCTTGTGCCCGATGCTCCCTGGGATAGACTCCAGGTTTCCCGTGACCCTGAAAAGGAGTAAGCGGTTGAAGATGGATGGATGGATAATATAATGAATCACAGCAGGGATTTGGTTTCGTATTGATTTAGCAGTCATTTTTGACCCTTTCCGACAGTAATCTGGAAGACTCCTGAAACCAAACACGAATAATATTCCACCCAGCTGAAAAGGACACTGAAGGAATAAGAATGTGGGGACGCGAAGGACTCATTAGCTTCTGGGAGCGATTACTTTCACCTCACGCTGACTTTCTCTAAATCATTTTCAGACCTGTTTATTCACAAGACGGAATTGGCAGAACTGTCGTCTCTTTGGTCTGTATAAAAATGCAGGAGCTGCTTATTATTACCCAGCGCTCAGTACCGACTTTTGTCTCGATGCTCTCTTATTGTCGACGGCACACATCTGTTGCAGGATAATTATGAACCCTGTCCACTCACATGCGTTTCGAGTTTTTTGTGATGAAATTCTGATGTTCTTATTAGCCGTACTGGCACCTATAGTAAATGGTAAATGTGCACTTATATAGCGCTTTTATCCAAAGCACTTTACACTGTGTCTAGGCGGCTGTGGCTC
Organism: Noturus placidus; assembly: GCA_022414735.1. Classification (NCBI taxonomy): domain Eukaryota; kingdom Metazoa; phylum Chordata; class Actinopteri; order Siluriformes; family Ictaluridae; genus Noturus; species Noturus placidus. The sequence goes on along the minus strand of JAFFST010048000.1, from coordinate 141,319 downwards.
AGTCGGTAGAGCGGGTTGTCCACTAATCCACTAATCGTAGGGTTGGTGGTTCGAATCCCGGCCCGGGTGATCCCATGCCGAAGTGTCCTTGGGCAAGACACTGAACCCTAAGTTGCCCCCGATGGCAAGCTAGCACCTTGCATGTAGCTCTGCTACCATTGGTGTGTGAATGTGTCTCATTTGTAAGTCGCTTTGGATAAAAGCGTCTGCTAAATGAATAAATGTAAATGTAAATGTCTCATTCACCCATTCACACACACACCAATGGTAGCAGAGCTGCCATGCAAGGCACTAACTTGGACAACCCGCTCTACCGACTGAGCCACAGCCGCCCTCACACACATCGCATGTCACTGAAGCATCTCTAATTCCTCTCATTCCTATTGTGTTGAATCCTTGGAACACTTTAAATGTGTCTACATGGGATTGAGTAAATGTAGTTTGTTAACCAAGTAGCAGTTCAGATAAACGGAATAAAATGAATCTAAGCATTTCCTCCATTTTGGGACTTGATGCCATTGTTGTGTGTCTTTTACTGTGTCACTGAAGCCCAGAATCCCAAGTTGTCTTTGGGTTTAGTTTTTTTTTGCTTATTATTCCTTTTTAAATGCGTAGCAGAAACATGCAGTGTGTGTGTGTGTGTGTGTGTGTGTGTGTGTGTGTGTGTGTGTGTGTGTGTGTGTGTTAGACTTTGAATTTATCCTTATGTGTATATGCATTACAGAGGGTGACTCTTGTTTGTATAATTGGGAAAGTGAGAAAAAGAGAGTGTGTGTGTGTGTGCGCGCCCTCACGGTCATTTTGTACAGGAGCTCGGCTCTATGTAATTGCTCTGTGCTCTTGGCTCTGTCCCACAGCTGCAACCTTTTCTCATCAAACAGCCAGGAATTCCCTCCCACCCTCCGGAACTGTCCTTGCACACACACACACACACACACACGTCTGGCATGTACACATTTACATATTACCACACACACACACCAAGAGCCAGGCACAAACAATAAAAGCACTTCTAAAGTAACACACACACACACACACACTCACACACACACAGGCTAATAGGAAACTATTTGTTCTCGTGACTTTTTTTTTGTCCTTCCTTTGTGTAGTGTCTTCTTTTTTTTGTCATATTTTCTCAATTCTATCTCTTTTCTTTTTTATTCTTTTCTTTTTGTTTCTCCTCTTTTCTTTTGGCCTCTTTTCTCTTTTTAACTCTTATTTTCTTCTATTTACTTTTCCATCTTCTCTTCTCTTGTGCATTTTCGACTCGTCTCTTTCCTTTTGTCTCATCCATTCTTCTTTTTCTCTTTTCTTTTTTCCCCCCTCTTTGCTTTTCGTCTATTTTTCCCTTTCCCTTTTATTTGTCGGATTCTTCTCTTCACCGCTCTTCTTGTCTTTTCTTCTCATCTTTTGTGTCTTGTATCTTCTTTTTCTCTTTTCCTGTTTTCGCACACCTGTCTCTTTTCTTTTGATTATTTTCTCTTCTTTTTCTTTTTCCTTTTTGTCTCCACTTTTCCTTTATCCGTCTCTGGTTTTCTCTTCTCTTCTCCTGTTGTGCATTTTCGACTCTCTTTCGTTTCACCTAATCTAATCTTCTTTCTCTGTCTCTTTTTCCGATTTCTTTTCGTTCGTCTGGTTCTTCCTTTCTCTTCTCGTGCTGTCTCACTTCTCCTTTTGTATCATCTCATTCAATTTTTTTCTTTTACTTTCTTTTTGTCCGTTTCCCCCCCTCTCCTCTCGAGTTGTTATTGAGTATATTACTCCACCAGAAATGACACAGCGTTCAGATTGGAGCTTCCTGTGGGTGACAGGAGATTAAATGCGCTTGGCATTTCACGCACATCCGCCTGCATGTGTTTGGTAGTACATTGACCTGAAACGTGTGTGTGTGTGTGTGTGTGTGTGTGTGTGTGTGTGTGTGACTGAGAGTGAGGCTGGTTAAGTGTATGGACTAGCAGGCCTACACACGCTCACAACCGAAGGCTAGAATTCCCCCTCACAAATAAAACACATCCAGTGAGTCATCACCTCCGCATCCCATCATGCACTGTGCCCATCTGCAGGTAATAAGGACTCGCTTGTTCTCTCCACTCTGTGTGTGTGTGAGGAGAATGGGGGTGCAAACAGCACAGGAAGGGCAGAATTACAGCGAGCATGTTTTCTTTCATAGCGTGGGGAAAATACAAGGCAGCTCTGTAGACGTTTTTTTCTGAATATGCAGAAGCAGAAATCGGGCTTTTATTTAACAGCAGATAAGAGCTGCGTTACTTAGAGACCGAGCTGAACCAGGTGAGCTTACGCAATCGCTCACATGGGCCGAGATTCTTTTCTAATGGCCCTGGTTGGATGTTCACATCTGTTGATATAGAAATAAATGAGCTGGAGATAAATCAGACGTTAACGAGAAAAGGGAGGGAATGATTTTGGGAAGGTGGAGGGGTGTAGGCCTTGGGTGTGCAAACGCATTTCTCTTTTTATACAGGCTTTTCCATGCAGTATCATTCATAACATTGGTCAAACACAGGCAGGCATGCTAATCAAAGGAAATTCCATTAGCGTCAGTCCCAAACAGGCAACGGTCAAACACGGAGGATGCTAAACGTGCCAAAGAAAATAACTGGGTAAAGTGTAAGCTAGAAATTATGATGGACTTCCAGAAGAAGAAGAAAAACAAGCAACATCACTTATTGCTCAGATACAATAGCAAGACCTGAAACACAGGGGTTACACCTCAAATCCTGCACTATGTACTGTATCTACATAAAATTCCTTACATACAAAGATCTGGATAAGAACCATAACAAGCATGATACATGGTGACAGGACAGCATTATCCTCTTAATGCTTAATCATTAGTGATTATTTCATGACTCTGAACAGATGAGACATGATGCTGTCGAACTTGGAAGCAGAGAATAAATGCATACTTCTCTGTCCATTTGTCATTAAATATTCTGTGGGTTTTTTCTGCCATTTTTTAAGAAGTAATGTCTTTAAATGGCGCACTTATATAGCGTTTTTATCCAAAGCGCTTTACACTGTGTCTCATTCACCCATTCACCAATGGGAGCAGAGCTGCCATGCAAGGTGCTAACTTGCCATCGGGGGCAACTTGGGGTTCAGTGTCTTACCCAAGGACACTTCGGTATGTGGAGTCACATGGGCCTGGAATCGAACCGCCAACCCTACGATTAGTGGATTAGTGGACAACCCGCTCTACCACCTGAGCTACAGCCGCTTTAGTTCACTAATCAAACCGGAGAGGAAAAATAAAATATGTGTATATGAAAAGTCAAAGTGTGAAATCTCTCCTAAAGTGCCTTTAGGTTAATAATGTGCAGAAATGCATGTGATTGGATGAACCCCAACAGAGGATCTGCTACACAAGCCAAATTAGTTCATGTTTTAAAAAATTGCAGTTGCTGAACTATGACCATGTTTTGTTTTTTGTTTTCTCATGCATTGATCTATGCAGCATTTTTAAATATATTCGTTTTGATGCTAATAGTTGCTCTGAGTTGAATCTGGACTGTGGTCCGCCACTTGCTGACTTCTGATCTGTAGAAGCAACTAGTGATTTTTAAAGCTAAAAATTTCCAGCCAATTCTGCCATGCGAATACGGCTAACGTAGGACAAACCAAGGCTGATGGTGAAGAATTGGTGAAGGCCTTTGAGTTTATCATTTAAGATCAAAGGTCTTTCATTTGGTCTCACGAGAAATTTTCCCGAATCAACTGGTTAAGGTTAAGATGAGGTACATACAGAGTGATCCTATTTACAGTGGTGCTCGAAAGAATGTTCTATATTTCTTCTGAAATATTATCTAAAACATCATCAGATTTCCACACAAGTCCTAAAAGTAGATCAAGTGAACTTGATGAAATAAATGAGACAAAAATATTATACGTGGCCATTTATTTAATGAGGAAAATGATCCAATATTACAAATATCTGTGAGTGGCAAAAGTATGTTAAACTTTGCTTTCAGTATCTGTTGTGACCCCCTTGGGCAGAAATAACTGCAGATAAACGTTTGGGGTAACTCTTGATCAGTCCTGAACATCTGCTTGGAGGAATTTTAACCCGTTCCTCAGTACAGAACAGTTTCAACTCTGGGATTGTTGGTGGGTTTCTTCACATGAACTGCTTGCTTCAGGTCCTTCAACAACATTTCAACTGGATTAAGGTCAGGACTTTGAATGGACCATTCCAAAACATTAACTTTATTCTTCTTTAACCGTTCTTTGGTAGAACAAGTCAAGTGCTTAGGAGCATTGTCTTGCTGCACTTTCTCTTAAGATTCAGTTCATGGACAGATGTCCTGACGTCCTGGTATAACTCAGAATTCATTGTTCCTGCAATGATGGCAAGTCGTCCTGGTGAGATGCAGCAAAACAGGCCCAAACCATGATACTACGACCACCATGTTTCACAGACAGGATAAGGTTCTTATGCTGGAATGCAGTGTTTTCCTTTCTCCAAACATAACGTTTCTAATATAAACTAAAAATTTATATTTTGGTCTCATCCATCCACAGAACATTTTTCCAGTGGCCTTCTGGCTTGTCTACGTGATCTTTAGCAAACTACAGAGGGGCAGAAATGTTGTTTTTGGAGAGCAGTGGCTTTCTACTTGCAACCCTGCCATGCACACCATTGTTGTTCTGCATTCTCCTGATGGTGGACTCTTCAACATTAACATTAGCCAATGTGAGAGAGGCCTTTAGTTGCTTAGAAGTTACCCTCTGTTCCTTTGTGACGTCGTGGTCTATTACATGTCTTGCTCTTGGAGTGATCTTTGTTAGTCGATCACTCCTGGGGAGGGTAACAATGGACTTGAATTTCCTCCATTTGTACACAATCTGTCTTGACTGTGGATTGGTGGAGTCCAAACTCTTTAGAGATGGTTTTTGTAACCGTTTCCTTCCTGATGATCATCAACAACTCTTTTTCTGAGGTCCACAGCAACTCCTTTGTTCGTGCCCTGATGCACGTCCACAAACATGTGTTGAGAAGATCAGACTCTGATAGATCTCTGTTCTTTAAATAACACAGGGCGCTCACTCACACCCGATCATCATCCCATTGATTGAAAACACATGACTCTAATTTCTGCTTCAAATTAAACTGCTAATCCTAGATGTTCACATACTTTTTCCACACAGATATGTAATTTTGGGTCATTTCCTTCAATAAATAAATGACGTATAAATAAAGTATAATAGTTTTGTCTCAATTGTTTAATTGGGTTCTCTTTGTCTACTTTTAGAACTTATGTGAAAATCTGATGATGTTTTAGATCATATTTATGCAGAAATCTAGAAAATTCTACAGGGTTCACAAACTTTCAAACACCACTGTATGTCCTTGTATAAAATATCATTGCTCCTGTTCTCTAGATGACTACTACAATAATCATGTAGGATTGTGTTAAAATAATACCATTAAGGATTTTGTAGAAGTATGCCTCTTTTTTTCCAAACTGTATTTTTTTTAATACCTCAGGATGTTTTTCTTTAGCTAGCATGATAAAAATGCTCTCTTTGGCTAGCATGCTAAAATCGTTTTTCAGCTACCATGGTAAAAATGTTTTCTTAAAGTAGTTTGCTAAAACGTTTTCTTCAGCTAGCATGCTAGAAATGTCCCCCCCCCCCATCTAGCATGTGGTAAAAATAAAAAATCTTTAGCTAGCACGCTAAAATGTTTTCTTCACCTTCTACACTAAATTGTTTTCTCCAGCTAGAGTACTAAAATATTTTGTTCACCTTGTATACTAAAAGTTTTCTCAAAACAGTATGCTAAAATTCTGCTAGCATGTAAAAAAAAAGGAAAATTCTTTAACTAGCATGCTAAAATGTTTTCTTCACTTTATGCACTAAAAATGTTTTCTTCAGTTATCATGCTAAAAATGTTTTCTTCAGCTAGAGTACTAAATTATTTTGTTCACCTTGTATGCTAAAAGTTTTCTCAAAACAGTATGCTAAAATTCTGCTAGCATGTAAAAAAACAGGAAAATTCTTTAGCTAGCATGCTAAAATGTTTTCTTCAGCTAGAGTACTAAAATATTTTGTTCACCTTGTATGCTAAAAGTTTTCTCAAAACAGTATGCTAAAATTCTGCTAGCACGGAAAAAAAGAAAAATTATTTAGCTAGAATGCTAAAATGTTTTCTTCAGCTAGTATACTGAAATGTTTTCTTCAGCTACCATGCTAAAATGTTTTCTTCAGCTAGAGTATTAAAAGTTTTCTCAAAACAGTATGCTAAAATTTTGCTAGCATGTAAAAAAAGAGGAACATTCTTTAGCTAGCATGCTAAAATGTTTTCTTCACTTTCTGCACTAAAAATGTTTTCTTCAGCTAGTATACTAAAATGTTTTCTTCACTTTCTGCACTAAAAATGTTTTCTTCAGCTAGTATACTAAAGTGTTTTCTTCTGCTTTTATGCTAAAAATGTTTTCATCAGCTAGCATGTACAAACCAACAACAACCTTTTAATCAGCTAGTATGCTGCAAATGTTTTCAGTGCTTGACAGTTGTTGGTTGATAAAGCTAGTGCTAGGCAGCCTATTAAACGTCTTTATAAGAACGTAAAGTTTTAGTACTGTAGTTGCATATGCTACTAAATTAAATAACATTCTTGGGGAAAGATGCTTTTTGCATAATTTCTGAGGATACATCTTGCCTCAAAATGAATGTTTCATTGAGATTCCTCTCCAGTCATATACAAAATGCATAGGTTTCATGGATACAAATCTTTGGGGTTGCTTTCTCATTCTGCCTGCATCAGAATGCATTATCGACATGTTTCTGTCTCTGTCCGTGTGAACGTTCTCATGCTCTCTTCAGAATAACTCAAGGGGGGATAAAGCATCCTAAAGATTTCTTCTCGCGAATGCCTGGCTGTGTGATGCTTAACTTGGTGTGTTTCATACTTTTGATATGGCACAGAAAAGGAGGGAGCTAGTGAGGTGAGGGGGAAATCTGAGTCTTTTTGACGTCCATACACAAGCCAGAACCTACATTTTTTTCCTCGTGTTATCCTTTTTTTTATTTGATAACAATTTTTATCGATTCTCATACACTTTTCAGAGTACAACAAAATATATCAATAAAGATTCAACATTTTTTACCCTGATAACAGCCCCTCCCACCCCACCCAGGAAAGTTTACATATGATTAATTTACTTATGACTCATGTACATGTGATTTAATTACATATGATTCATTTTCATAACTCCATACAGAATCAAACTTTTAACCCCAGTAACATACCTCCCACAAGATTTTTATATATGATTCATTTATATATGATTCATTTATATGTAATTTTACATGTGATTCATTTACACATGATTCATTTTCATACCCCCACCCCCCACTCCACCTCGGCACATGATGGCTACACTAACTATTGCTGGTTGTATAAATATTATAAAACCCAACAATAGACTCAAGGGCAATATAACCTATGATCTTTAATACAACGGTGAGTCTCCTGTAAAAATACTATATCAG
>JAFFST010048000.1:112758-125684 GCA_022414735.1 Noturus placidus | reverse complement strand
ATATATATATCAAATTTTGAGAACCCACTGTTGATCATCATCATTGTGCCATGTGTTTTTTTTTATATATTTTTTTGTTATGTCAAAGTTAAAACCCAATTATTATTTAAATGAATTCTTGCCTTTCAAAAAAAATTGAAGATAAATTAAACGTTGCCATATGGCAACACCATGCAGTAAAGGGTTAAATATATCTTCCAAAGAAAAGTCAGACCGTGATGTTTAGTACAGAATATTGCAATAATGTTTAATTTACAGTACATATAGCTTTGTCTGATCACTGCTGCTGTAGTTATATTCATTTCAATTAGCATACCGGTGGGATTCTCAGTGTTATTATAGTATGATGTGTAACATTCCCATAATTACTGGACTAACATAGCTAACATAAGAACACCAAAAAAATAGGCTAGTTACGTCAATGCCAAAATTCTACCAGATAGATAGATAGATACTTTATTGATCCCCAAGGGGAAATATACAGTATGTTGTGTCATGTTGTATCTTGTAACAGCTTCTGGAGGAGAAACAGATGTTATAGTCAATAAAATGTGTTACCTTATGGACTACGCTTGTCAGCATATCTCTCTTTTTGTCCAGTATTTTTGATGCTGTTGCAAAAGAACCAAAATCTGCAACATGGAAAGCAACAGCAAGGACTAGAGCTGAGGCAGGGAAATATATTTATTTATATATATATATATATATATATATATATGTTTATATATATGTTTATATATTTTGTGAGAGTTCTTCATGAGTCCCTTGTTTCTCTTTACTTTTCTACCATCTTCTACATATTTGACTCCTTTCCAGCAGCGACTCTATGATGTACAGATCCGTCTTTTCACACTGAGGGACTCGTACATGACTATTACATATGGTGCAAACATTCACTGATGCTTATGAAGGCGACACGATACATTAAGAGACGGGTTGGGGGAGGGGGCTTTTGAACGGGATGATCGGTGTAAATCTCAAAAATCATATGGCAGGGTGATTGGCAGGATTATTTAGTTTTTTACTAAATAAAAAAAAAACAAAATGCAATTTTTATGATCCCTCTAAATTTTCTTCTTAAAGTTTTGCATGTTCTGTAAGATTAGTTTTCTAGCTTGTTTCTACATGCTAGTCCAGTAAGTCATAACTCTAACTAGTTTTAGTTCATTTCTACATATAAAACTGACCATACATTTACATTTATCAGACACTTTTATCCAAAGCGACTTACAAATGAGAGCACACTCACACACAAATGGTAGCAGAGCTGCAAGGCGATAGCTTGCCATCGGGGGCAACTTAAGGTTCAGTGTCTTGCCCAAGGACACTTCGGCATGGGATCACCCGGGCCGGGATTCGAACCACCAACCCTACGATTAGTGGACAACCCGCTCTACCGACTGAGCCACAGCCACCCTACTGGTGACATTTATTTAAGTGTGAATGGTGTAAGCCCTGCCTCCCTTCTGTTTGCATTAGTTGCTGAATTGAACTAATTATAACTAGATTTCTGCTCCCAGGTTCACACTGATTGGCTGCTTTTGAGCAGAAAGACAGGGAACAAGACCAGATCTGCAATCTAATACAAGTTGTAAATTCTCAGTGGAATAAAGCTATTGAAAATACAATATTATGTTCTCAGTATACCAATTTTTTTTTCGTATCTGTAGCACAGAAAGATTTGGATGAGGTAGAGCTCATCAGTATGTTCATGGTTCTTCCATTCATTACCGTTGATGGTGGTGTGTGTGTGTGTGGTTTGGTTTCTCATTGTTCTTCCTTATTTAAACGCACAGCCACGTTGCTGACTCATGCATTAGGCTCACTGATTTAATTGTCTGACTAATACACTGTGAATTAATTGTCTGATTCATGCACTATGAGTTAAGTGCCCGATGTCCATTAATTCACAGCAACATAATCACAGCTAACATATTTTCTCTCATAGTGTAGGGATTAGCTTCATTCAAACTGCACTCGTTCTTCACGGCTGATCGCAAAGTTTCGCTGCAGAGTTAAAATAGCACCGGCACGTGTTATTGGCATGGAAACAAAATTTCTGTCACTCACGTCACTGTTGAACCGCATTCAACTCCAAGGCCTAGAGGCAGATACACACTCCATTGGAGCTTCTTCTTTTTTTTTCTTGCCTTGCACACCTGATTGAACTTGCCAGATAATTACCAAGCCCTTCACAAGCTGAATCAGGTGCATGCATGCCAAGAAATCTTGAAAGTGGATCCAGTACATATATATGGATTTTTATTCGAGATGGCATAATGTACATGATGCACTGTATATTAAATATTGCTTCTCAGTAGTGTGTAAAATGTAAGGAGTATCACTGGGTATCCTATACTACACAGTCATGTGGCCATGTGTCAGTCAAAAGGTCTTCTGAACACAGTTTCTTTACCAGAATTATGCATCAGCTACTGTGACACAAATTTGTGATTATGCAATAAGATGGCAGAGGAACCCTAACCGTAACCCTATTCAACCTCGCAATGGATTATTGTGATTGAGAAATCCTTGTACTCTCACCTAACTTCAACCACATAGTAGTTTATTGTGACGGGGGAATCGTTGTACTCTCACCTAACCTTACCTACCGTAACCCAAGACATTTAAGGACTACGTTATTACTAGCATACTGGAGTGGACAGATCATAAATTTACTAACGTAGTGCATCCCACAATGCTAATGACGCGAAGTTAGACCTGATTTATAGTTCGAAATTCAGCCCAGGGTTAGATCGTCTGTCTATGTTGTGTTCTTTTGCATACTCCGTACTACTTGCTGTGGGGAAGAAATGTCTCTGCAGAATCTGAGCTGTTGTAGGAACTCATCTAGTGTCTGTATTCTCCACTTTTTTCCATAAGGGTCAAACTTGTGGTCTTCTTTGAAGACTAACATACCTCATACATCAGATCAAGACATAACATGTCCTTCAGCAAAACTTTCATTAGACCAGACTAATGTCTGTTACTCCTGCATTGGAGCAGAAGAAGCGAGACATCTTGTGGGTGGGTTATTATGACTCTGGTTGGTGAGGTGAAGCTTGTTTGTGGCTGTGGCTAATCGTATGCTGTGTTTTTGTTTCTTCAGGGAGGAGACTGAGAGGAAAAGCATTCTACAATGTGAACGGAAAAGTCTACTGTGAGGAGGACTTCCTGGTAAGTTTGTAAAACCACTGCTCATCTGCACACCAGCTGAGGATATAGAAACTCTGTTATATGACAGTTTTGGGTTAAAAACCTGTGCTTCATTCTGTCTGAGATTATCACAGTCTCACTATATTTAAGAATTGATAATTTGGTCTTGTGCACTTTGATATAAATTGGGGAAAATGTTACCTTTGAGGAGTGAGAAGTAACGCCTCCTTCACCAGGTCTGACAGGCACATAGTCCATACCTTCTTTACTGGGACTGACGGGCACATAGGCCACACCTCCTTTACTGGGACTGACAGGCATATAGGCCACACCTCCTTTAGTTGGTTCGAGGGGCACATAGGCCATGCCTCCTTTATTGGGACTGACAGGCACATAGGCCATGCCTCCTTTACTGGGACTGACAGGCACATAGGCCATGCCTCCTTTACTGGGACTGACAGGCACATAGGCCATGCCTCCTTTACTGGGACTGACAGGTACATAGGCCATGCCTCCTTTACTGGGACTGACAGGCACATAGGCCATGCCTCCTTTATTGGGACTGACAGGCACATAGGCCATACCTCCTTTACTGTGACTGACAGGCACATAGGCCATACCTCCTTTACTGGGACTGACAGTCACATAGTCCATGCCTCCTTTACTGGGACTGACGGGTACATAGGCCATGCCTCCTTTATTGGGACTGACGGGCACATAGGCCATTCCTCCTTTATTGGGACTGACAGGCACATAGGCCATACCTCCTTTACTGTGACTGACAGGCACATAGGCCATACCTCCTTTACTGGGACTGACAGTCACATAGTCCATGCCTCCTTTACTGGGACTGACGGGTACATAGGCCATGCCTCCTTTATTGGGACTGACAGGCACATAGGCCATTCCTCCTTTATTGGGACTGACAGGCACATAGGCCATATCTCCTTTACTGGGACTGACAGGTACATAGGCCATACCTCCTTTACTAGGACTGACAGGCACATAGGCCACACCTCCTTTAAAGGTATTGACAGACACATAGGCCAAACTTCTTTTACAGGCAATGCCTGAGCTTTTATACACTACCGTACAGTTCACCTGTCAGTATTCATGGACAAATGATCTCACCTCTGCTGCTTCTCACTTCCCACATGGGATACCCCAAAGATTTGTACTTTCAAAACAGCTAATGCTTGAGTCTCACCCTTGCTCCAGTGGATAATCTCACCTGGTTCCTATAGATTTGTCCTGTACCGTTTGTCATTACTCCTCTGCTCCTCAAGGTTTTTTCCTCTGGTCGCCTCTGGATAGCTCATTAGGTGTATCTGGATTTCTGTAAAGCTGCTTTTTGACAAGATCTAGTGTTACTGTTAGCATTATACAAATACAGCTGGATTTAATTGACTGAAATGTTAGCAGTAGGGATGGACGAACAGATGAGTTGATGGACAGATATATAACTGGAAGTGTGGCTAGAGTATAAACTTCCTGAGAAAGAGAGTGCGAGAGATGGGGTGACAGGATGGATCTAGGGCTGGACAGATAGAGGCACAGATAACAAGGACTGAAGGATGGATGGATAAGCAGATAAGAAGAATAAAGTGCATTTTGCACATTCTTTAACCCTCATGGGAGAGCAGATGTTGTGACTGGCTAGAATATAAATCCACCCCCTTGCTCAATTTAGTCCCATTTCCCCCCATCTCCCAACAGGGACTAATTACCCTCCCCCAAGACACACACAATTACAGAAGGAGATGGAAGGATGAGAGAGATGAGCGATTCTTAGTAGACAAATTCTCGGCATTGCATGAGAAAATTGTCAGTAGATTTTTTTCCCCCTAAGGGAAAAAATAGGAGCCCCGAGCACATTCTCTCCACTCTGAGATTATTCGTCTGACAGGGAGGGAGGGGATTGTTATGAGGTCAAAATCCCTAAACCATAATCACAGTGGCAAACACAGAGATGAGCTACTGCTGTGGACTCCTGCGCAAGCCATAAAAAATGAATAAATCTGTTCTTCTTGTAAATTCTCTTTTTATTCTTCCAGAAACAATATCATTTTAGCACATTATCCAGTCTTTTTAAATGGTTTTGTTTCTTTTCCAACGAAAAAAACAATGCAAATATTAACTACTATTCAGTATAGGACTGCGAGATTCGGGTTCGAAATGGTTTCGTTCTACCATCAACAATAAATCATCATCCTAGCCTCCGGTTATCATGTGAGTTTATGTGAGAATTTTACGAACTTGTGTAGGAGTTTAGTGTATTGACACACACTGCCACTCAAATGTTTTGAGTAGCCTGAGCATGGAAGAACAGTTTTTAGAATTTCTGGTGACATTTTAGGTAATTGGTCCTTTTTTAATACTCTGAAATTAGGAAAGGAAAGGATTAAGTATAAAAGGTTGAGAAAACCCCCTCACACAATTTGTCCTACAGCTGACATTAACACTGAGTCTTAAAAATAAAGCACTAATTTATATTCTTGTTCAGATTTAAGAGCAGCCAGTCCTTAAGTAGCGTATTTTAGATTGTCATTAAATATAAGAAAACCGTTCGTAAAATTGTATTGGCAGGGTAATTATGGAAAATATTTCCCAGGGATTTGTTATTTACTTATTAGCTATAATATAATATTCTATCATATTATTATATACGATAATATTCTGGCTGGGAGCCATACAGGAGAGGAGATTTGATTTATAAAGATCGGTTATAGGGATTGGACTTGAAGGTAGCTGAGCATCTTTGGCGACTCTAAGTTGTATGCATATTGCACAGTTGGGGATTGATGTTATTCTCATGATGATGTATTCTTTAACAGATGGTAGTTGGGGAATTATTGCCTTATACATTTAACCCAAAGAAAAGCTAAATCTTTTAAATATGAAATGTATATAGATATTTTTGAGGGAATGGGTTGGATACCTGAATGAAGCATTATGTATTTCTAGCATGGAAACACTAAATTCCGTCGCTAATCCTCAGTAAGTGATTTACCCTGGTCCGGGTCGCGGTGGAACCCGGACAATCCCAGGCGCATTGGGCGTGAAGCGGGAATACATTCCGAATGAGATGGCAAACCCATGGCACCATTCACACACACTTTCACACCTAGAAGGGATTTATCATTGCTAGTCCACCTACTGGAGATTTTTTGGGGGGGAGGTTGGAGGAAACCAAGGAACCCGGAGGTAATCCAAGGTAGACACGGATGGAACATGTAGATCTCCAAGATCAGGATTGACCCAGGGACCCTGATCTCTACGTTCATAAATCTTCTGGGTTTAAGAGTTTTAACCCCTTCTTGTAGACTTTATAAGTCTTGGTCATATGGTAGGTGTGTCCCCTTCCACCTCCTTTTTGAATTAATTATGAAGATAATTGGCCCTGACACCAGGGGTCTGACAGATGGTCCATCCAAAGTATACAAGATGGTGGAGGGGGTTTCCTGGTATTGACCGGCTTGTTATAAAGCCCACCTGCTACCATTGAACACTTCCTCGCCCAGGGACCCATCCACCCACTCCAGTAACACCTAGGATGGAATGTAATGATCAAGAAGATTTATGTCTTATTAGACTTTTTAGACCATATGGCAACTATGGAATACATTCAACTGTGGAATGCTCTATCAGTCCAATTACCGGTTCCACCACAGTGCAGCTTCTCCCCTGATGGCCAGAGGGCAGGCAGATGGTCACCCTCGTGGTCATTTCTCTCCTTACGTCGCTTGCAACCTGTTGGCTGAAAATGTCCACCCAAACAACAAAGGAATATGGATATGCATATGTGCTTGTTTGATTGTAGAGCAGTGTTTAACTCCATACGTAAATACCATCGGCCTACAGCTAGGGGCGGAGAAGACTTTCAATAAAACAAGATATGTCGCAAAACAGCAGTAATGTGAAACAACTCAATAATACTTACTACAGTTTTAAATATCAATGCAAAATTGACATTTTATAACATTTAATTCTCTGCTCCATATCAGAGTTTGTAAATTGTGGTAAAAACAATGACCCACGATATCTAAGAGAACTGTATTCTAACATAAAATATCACAATACTGTATTATATCCTCATATCGCCCAGCACTACCGCAAAGCAATGCCTTTTTCATTGAGAATTACTTTGGATTATAGTCATGGATGATGTACTGTTTGTTAATTCTTGCGGTATTATTGATCCAGAATGCTGCGATATGCAAAATAACCCATTGCTAAAGGTTTTTAATTTGTCTCTTATCTTATCTTATCCTGGACAATCTCTGGTCAAGGTTTGTGAATGCTTGGATGTTTTAAATCTGTTACTGATTCACTCTTTAAAAAAAAAAAAACAACCTACTGTACAGCTTTGTTGTTGTTCTCCAGCTCATGAGCAATGTAAATGAACTCTCCAAAGGTGGTCTAGAGTTCTAAAGATACACTTTAACCCCTAGTTCCTCAAACTAAACACTCGAACAATACCGTATCAGAGCTGATCAGCATATTAAAAAAAACCTGTCCGTAGTTCAGATGTTTTTAACCATTGAGTATCTGTATTACGTCCCCTGTTGTGTGCATTTCTGCTCTTGTGTAAATTATTTATCTGGAGAAAGGAAAGAGTTTTCATAGACCTTCACAAATTCGTGGCTTGTCCAGAAGTAGTGAAGGACGAAAACGGAATATTTAAACGTGAATGGACCAATAAAAGTACGAGTTTATTCGACCTGCTTGACGTTCAGAAAAGATCTCAGCTGTTCTGTGTTGATGTGAAGCACCACTGCGAAACAAAATTCAAATTGTTTATCTAATATATACCCATGAACATATCATTAATGGCTGAGTGTCGAAAGTGCATCCCCGTGCTCTCATGTTCGTTACTCATATGGACCTTTGTCTAATAATCGTACAATTATAGCTGCATGTTTACCAATTTTAGTTGAATACACCTCAGACTAAATGTAAAAAAGATGTAGCCATGTGAGTCTCACCCTGGTTACAACCTTGTATCATGAAAGCTACAGATTAGAGCCTTTAAATAAAAACTGTTTGACGCATTAGGTCTATGGCTAGTCACCTAGTGTATGGCTTTGTCCATGTAGGGAGTGCTGGAGACCACTCTCACGCTGTGCCCCAGTACTGTCCCCAAACTATTTAACTCCTTCCTGTAGTCCATCAGAGACCAATAGCACCCCCTGTAGCCTGAGACAGTATAGCTTTTAGCAGGACAGGCACTTGGAGCAGATCGAGATTATAATTTGCAGGTTCTCTACACACCACAGGCCTCAGGACAGGTAACAGTACATGTACAAGCTACAAGCCACTTGTTGTGTTACCTTGCAGTCGGATACAGCCTAAAAAAAATCTGACCACTCAGTCGTAATGAAGGACATTCATGTAAACATAAATTTTATATCAGAATTAAATGGGTCGGTAATTCATGTAATTTTGTTAATGGACAGATAATCACAGTTTAACGGTTTGAATCCGTTTCATAATATGAACATTGACAGTTGTACGTTTGCAGAAATTTAGCAGAATTAATGCTAGCTACTTCTTGCCTGAATTTGTACTTTATTTAATACCGTGTAGTTTGTGTGTGTGTGTGTGTGTGTGTGTGTGTGTGACTGTTGCAGCCATAAGTTCTTGCTTTTGCGGCATGTTTTTTGTGCTTTTACTTTTATTTTGCGGAAAACTACTCGCATTGGCGAAATTGCACTTGCATTAAATTGTCTTTCGCAGTGATGTTTGTTGGTAAACGAGACCTTTTAGCTGTACTCATGTTCGACGCACGTGAATCTAAGACACTTGGTTGAATGCGCGTCTTGATGACGTCACCCGACGCGCGTCTCGGGCCCGAATCTGCGGGGTTAATGTTGAAAGATTGCAAGCTACAGATCTATAACAAGCTGGAGGTAACGATGGCAAGCAGTGATATAAATTTGGTCTATGCAAATGGGGAATTTCGACAGGTTGCCATGTTTAGGATAAATATTACATTTACATTTATTCATTTAGCAGACGCTTTTATCCAAAGCGACTTACAAATGAGACACTCACACACCAATGGTAGCAGAGCTGCATGCAAGGTGCTAGCTTGCCATCGGGGGCAACTTAGGGTTCAGTGTCTTGCCCAAGGACACTTCGGCATGGGATCACCCGGGCCGGGATTCGAACCACCAACCCCACGATTAGCGGATTAGTGGACAACCCACTCTACCGACTGAGCCACAGCCGCCACATATTAGTCATTTATTCAGAATCTGAAATTGGAATTACTTTAGACGGGGGTTGTTTTTTTTTTATTATTGTTGGAAATAAATAAGCTTCCAGAACATTTATCTTGTGATAATCAACACAAAACGTCCAGTATGAACCGAATCAATTACGAGGAGCTTTCTATTAAAGCTTGATTGTAGACATTATTCAAATTCAATGCGCTTTATTGTGTAAAATAGCAATGTGTGCCGAGTCTTAGGCTTCCTGTCGCAATTGTGACAATTTCACAATTACTTCCTTACAATTAAAGACTCATGAAATAGCTTTGATTTGATCCTTTGTTGTTTCATGTCGGTGTATTAATCTGTGCTATTAATAAAGGAGTGAACATGTGTGTTTTTCAGTATTCCGGCTTCCAGCAGACGGCTGAGAAATGCTTCATGTGTGGACACCTCATCATGGAGATGGTACGTTTATTTTCTTCCTGTTTTAATGATCAGTATTCAGATGAGTTGCTTCAGTCGGCAATGTAATTAACGAACGTCTTAACAGATACACACACCCACTGTAACACTCTTTCAATGATTTCTCACCATGATGTCAGTAAGCATGTTTTTCCACAGTAACCTTAGAAAGCAGTGACTTAAACTGAAGGTTTTTGAACAGCAAGAATTTTTTTGTTTCAGCAAAAGCTTATGGGTTGAGTGTTTGTATTCTTTGTATGCGTGTGTGCGTGCGTGTGTGTGTGTGTGTGTGTGTGTAGATCCTCCAGGCTTTGGGGAAGTCCTACCACCCGGGTTGTTTCCGCTGTGTGGTGTGTAAGGAGGGACTAGACGGAGTCCCCTTCACTGTTGACGTTGAGAACAACATCTACTGTGTTAAAGACTATCACACGTAAGGGCTTCGTCTTCATCAGTAAGCGCTTTATCCCGGTCAAGGTTGTGATTTCAGACGTCCGGATCCATCCGGTTGGCCCTATACATGCTGTTTTAAACCAGTGCGCTTCAATTTGATTAAACACATGTAATGCTGCAATGTTTTTGCAATAGTTTTGGATTAGAGCCACTTTAAATTACACTGAAGAGTGAGTCAGTGGTGTTAAAGACTCCCGCTGGTAATTGAAATGTATCAGAGGAAATATTCACCAGGAACTAAATCCTGAGATTGCTTTCTAATTACGGTTATGTTGTTCTTGCACAGCCTACTTGTATTTCTGGACTTTCTCCACATTTGATGTAAACTGTGCAGTCGTATCCCTCGCCTTCCTATGTAAGGAATAAAACACTTGGGGGGGTGCTCTTCTAGGATAATAATCAAATGTCATTGAGGTGGTGTGTGGAGTTTCAGTGACCAGTTGCAATCGCATTAAATTGTCTTTCACAATGATTTTTCATTTGATTGGTAAATGAGACCTTTTGTTCGACGCACGAGACTCTAAGCGAGCTTAATGTGCATTGTGGTGACATCACATGACGCATGTCCTGGCCCGAATCTGCAGAAAATCTGCGGTAATTTTTCTCGGAAAAATTCCTCCGAATGTTGCAGAGTTTGCTTGCTTTTGCATTCATTTCTGCGAACGCAAAACAACAAAAAAAAATAAAATAAATCCTGAAGGGACCAGTGAATGAGCTGTTACTATAGAAACGATCACGTATGAGCACGAGTGCATTGATGCAAACCTGTGATTTGCAGCTGGAACTGCTGTCAGAGCTGCCGTGATAGAAAACGAAACAACACTGGTTTAAAACAGCTTTAAAAACATATTTGAAAACGGGGAACTTGGCAACCATACCCTACTGTTATAATTGTATAATCTATCTATCTATCTATCTATCACCGATTAGTCGAGACCGACCGTCGGTCACTTTATGGCCCACGTATGTCATCAACGCGAACCACAAAGCATGTCGGCATAGTTTTCCCCACCCCAGTCACACGGCTGGGTACACACATTCACACACTACGGACACTTTAGACACGCCAATCAGCCTACCATGCATGTCTTTGGACTGGGGGAGGAAACCGGAGTACCCGGAGGAAACCCCCGACACACGGGGAGAACATGCAAACTCCGCACACACATGGCCCTGGCGGGACTCGAACCCCGGACCCTGGAGGTGTGAGGCGGACGTGCTAACCACTAAGCCACCGTGCACCCCTAATTGTATAATAGGGCAGGTGTTTGAACTGTGTTGAATGCTAATACTGTATAATACTGAGATTTCATCTACTTTTTTAATTATTATTTCACACTATATTCCCGTTAAACATTTCAAAAAAACAATTATTTTTAAAGCATGTGATGTTTTACCCATTTATTAAACATGACGGCTGTAAAAACTCTATATCTGACTTATCTTTCTGCTTTTTTACAGAGCCTTTGCTCCAAAATGTGCATCATGTGGTCAACCCATCCTCCCAGCTGAAGTAAGTGCTCTCATCACACACTCCTTCTTCATGTTCAGTTCTGCATCAGTCGTTATTTAGTCACTGAGTGTGTTTGTATTTATGTCCCCCCCCCCCACACACACACACCAGGGTTCAGAGGAGACCATACGAGTCGTATCCATGGATAAAGACTACCATGTAGAGTGTTATCACTGTGAGGTAAGAAGAAAAGGATGTGTTTCCACCGCAGTAGTGTCCGATTAAATGCTCCTAATATTTTCAGACCGTGATCACGATAAGACTCCACTGAATCTGTCTTAAAGTCGTGACTGTGTTTTTAAAAAATTGAATCATGCAAAGCACGTGTGCATGAGCACAACGTAAATCATTCACCAGATTCCACTGTGTTAAACTTTAAATCGTGTGGAATTGAACGCTGTTTCAGCGGTGTTAAACAAGTCCCTGCTAACAAGAGCCTTTTGATACCTTGGGTATAAATGTCACTGTTTTTGCATAAATGGAGCTGCGTGTTCTCTAAAAAAAAAAAGAGAGAGAAAATAAATCTGTCTGTTCTGGTTGTGAACATCATTGTAGCTTCTTCTGACTGTGGGAATTATTTTCCTATGTATCTTAGTTAGTTCTGTTAGCATATCTGAGTGCTAGCATATCAGCGTCTCGTAGCCGCACGTCTCTGTCGTACTCAGGGTGAAGCTACATCGCTTCATTTTCATTTGCATAAACTTAAAACCTGCTTTATCGTACCCTCTGGGCGAAACACAAAGCCTTCAGTCGCTGTAAATATCCAAGATGTAATAAAAATGAAGGATTTAAGACTGTTTGCCCTCATCAACCTTGGGTTATAACCTGGAGTGTGTGGTAGAATTTATTTTCTGTCCAGTTCTCGATTCTGATCGGTCAGAATTCATTTCCTGTAACAGAAGCCGACAGTCGGCCATGAATCAAATCAAAGGCGTATGTTAATGTGATACTTATGTAATACGTTCTAGTTTCTGTAGTGACAGCTTGCACAGGGACTTGTATGGCAGAGGTTTTCCTCAGAGGAGATGTTTATTTAGCATTTTTGGAAGGAGTCTCCAGTGTCAGTGCCTTAGCAGTTATGAGAGATTGCACTTTGTGGTTTCTTGGTAAAAAAAAAAAAAAAAAAATTA
>JAFFST010048000.1:78935-105481 GCA_022414735.1 Noturus placidus | reverse complement strand
ACATTGGATCATTCAGAGATCCTCACTGAACTTCCGGAGAGAGTTTGCTGCACTGAAAGTAAAGGGGCTGAATAATTTTGCTCGCCCAATTTTTCAGTTTTTTATTTGTTGAAAAAGTTTGAAATATCCAATAAATTTGGTTCCACTTCATGATTGTGTCCCACCTGTTGTTGATTCTTCACAAAAAATTACAGTTTTATATCTTTATGTTTGAGGCCTGAAATGTGGCAAAAGGTCGAACTGTTCAAGGGGGCCGAATACTTTCGCAAGGCACTGTAGATAACGGTGGGACATACCACTGTTAACCACATTTGTAGCTCGATTGTAGCTCTAAAGAAGCAAACTTCAAACACTGAACATGCCTTGGCTGATACATTAGGGGTTAAAAGATCATTATTCTTGGTCTCTGCATATGAGTCAGCAAAATGATCCATCCATCCATCCATCTTCAACCGCTTACTCCTTTATCAGGGTCACGGGGAACCTGGAGCCTATCCCAGGGGGCGGGGTACACCCTGGACAGGGTGCCAGTCCATTGTAGACAACGTTCTTTTACAAATGATTTGACAGACATGTTCAGTGACAGCTCCGACTATCAGGTCCTTAGGACACTCCTGAAGGTACATCATGTGCTGTTCATTTTCATGACGAAGACGTCTGTTTGTAGTCCTGACTGTAACACTTTACATTCATTGGACACTGTTGCTTTTTTATTTATTTATTTATTTGTTTATTTTAATCTATGCATCTTTATGAATCAAGTTTTCACTTTTATTCAGAGAGGTTATACGGTACGGTTATTGTTCGAGTTTAAGTTGCCATGGTGACCAGCACAGAGACCTTAGACATACGCTGTGTGTTTTATTACTGTTTTTAACATGACCTCGTTCACTTTCCCCTCACGGTCTGGAAGTGTATAACATTTTTGTTCCTGAGTGGTCATAGCAGGAAGTGGTTTTAATAAAAACTCGCTCAACCTTGACAGCAACACCAAAAAAAAAAAAAAAAAAACAACTGAAGATGTTTTTATAGGCTATTCCCTTTTCCTCTGAATTACACTATGTAGAGAGTCCTATCAGCATACTAATGAGGTGGATTGCTAACTAGCTAACAATAAAGCTAATAAATAAATAAATAGGCGGGCGGCTGTGGCTCAGTCGGTAGAGCGGGATGTCCACTAATCCACTAATCGTAGGGTTGGTGGTTCGAATCCCGGCCCGGGTGATCCCATGCCGAAGTGTCCTTGGGCAAGACACTGAACCCTAAGTTGCCCCCGATGGCAAGCTAGCACCTTGCATGGAAGCTCTGCTACCATTGGTGTGTGAGTGTGCACTTGTAAGTCGCTTTGGATAAAAGCGTCTGCTAAATGAATAAATGTAAATGTAAATAAATAAATAAAAAGCTGTCATGTATTAACTAGTATTAAATAACCTGTTATATATGAAGAAATTACGTTCTCTTTACAGCATAGATGCAGAGTAAAACGATTCCTGCTAAGCCTTATAGCCAGGTGTTTACCACAGAAACAGCCTTTGTTCTTAATGGAAAGATTGTTTTCACATCATCTTTGTGAGACTAAACTTTTAAGATTTGTTAACAAAAACTCAGCACTTTGAGGCTAAAACGCTGAGTAAAGTGTAGTAAGAATTCATTCACAGCTAGCAGGGTAAGGTAATGATGCTAGCATTGATGGTAAGTAGCTAGATAGGTAGCTAATTGATATCAGGTGTGTCTTATTTTATACTTATAAGCGTTTGTTTCCATTCATTGCTTTACAAAATGATCAAATTGTGGATAGGTGATAGAGTTTTATCATTAGTGTTAGCATCCTTTTGCTAACACTAGCTAGTTGTGAGAGTTAATAATAATAGAATGAAGAGTGTTTTTGTTTGTTCAGTGTTAGCTAAATGGTCGTTGATGTTAGCAGTCGATAAGGTGGAAGGAAGAGCAACATGATTTTCGTTAAACTCCACTTGCTGGCTTGAGAGTCTGTCAGATTAGCTTCAGATAATGAACTATTTCTTCTTACTGTGGTTGCAGATGATTTGCCCTTAAACTCTATACAAACTGTGTCTTCTTTTATATCTATACAAACTGTGATTCTTTTGAAAGTGGTCGTGTAGAGCACCAGTCTTTAACCATGAGCTACATTCGTAGGTGAGATTCTAACTATAAACAAATAGTATTTCCCTACTGACTGCTTCATTGTTTTATTGATTCTTCTCCTTCATCCACAGGAAAGCTATGAAAGCTGAGTTAACTCTTTTTTGTTTAGAACTGTAACACAAAGGGATTCTGCAAAAGCTCGTAAGCGTTCGTTTCAGCTATTCCTGTTGTTGTAGTGGAAGTGTGAAGGCTACTTCCTGCAGCAAAAAACCCCAGAAATGTGAAAAGGGCACATTGCATCATCTTGCAGTGTCTTCTGGGTAAGTTCAACTCCCAAAGTCTTGTCATGTTTACTCAGTATCTCATCAGATTGGCAGATTAAACAAGCCTCAGTAATAAACCTACAGCAAGTCCCAGCCACACTAAATTATTGTACAACTTATGACGTAAGAAGGCGCGACGTCACACATCGTCGTCTATGATGGCTTGTCATGGGCAATGTTTGAATCAGGAAGTAAAAGTACAATTTCATTACATCTTCTTTTCAGTGGCTCTATCAAAATCACTTCAGAACAAAATCAAAATAATATGCTCTTGAACTGAACATGAAAAAAACAGTACAGCTCAGTTAGGCTGGAAGTAAAAAAGACTTGTTGCCAGGCAACAGGCTTCCTAAACCGATCGCAATCTCTGTCTGCTTCAGGATGAAAAAATAATCTATTATAGCTGCTATTAGTCTCACTTTATGGCTTTATCTCTCCGTCTACATTCATGACAGGCACTAGACTCTATTATAATTATTTGTATGGAGTCGTACAGTATCCACCCCCTTTCTTATTTTGATTTAGTAAGAGGAATTTAGCCGGGGACGTGATGTTTTCCAGATGCGCTCAGTATTGATTTCCCTTTCTCTGAGGAAGCCCTGTCACACAGAATAGCTTTGGGATTTGAGAAAAACAGAAAAGAGGTGACCTTCGACCTTGTGTTCCACAGTGGAAGAGCTGGGAAACTAGCAAGAGGAAAGCAAGAGGCTTTCCAGGGGAAAACATGGTGACACCTGGTGGTCAATAGTGGAAGCTCCACACCTCCTCTCCCCACCTCCTAACTGTAATGCAGAAAACCTGGAAAGTTTTCATTCTTCTCCACAAAGGGCTTTCATTCCAACCAAACACCTGATTCCACTTGTTTCATCAGTTCATCTTGATCAGCAATCAACTATCAAGTGTACCTCCACCTATTTTTCTGGAATGAAAGCCTGCAGCCTTAGTGGCTAGTATGTTTGCCTCGCACCTATGGGGTGTGTAAGGGATTTCCTCTGGGTTTCCTCCCCAGTCCAAAGATATGCGTTATAGGCTGATTGGCATTTCCAAATTTCACAAAATGTGTGAATGTGTGTGAGATTGGGTTTGCACCATGTCCAGGGTGTCCCCCACCTTGTGCCCCGAGTTCCCTGGGATAGGCTCCAGGCTCCCCACGACCCTGTGTAGGATCAGCAGTATGGAAAATGGATGGATGGATGGATGGATGGATGGATGGAAAACCTACAGCCTTTTGCGGATAAGATTGAAGACGCCTGTGTAAGACCAAGATAATAAATTTAACAAAAAAACAGGACCAAAGTTAGTGTTGTGGTGTAAGGTGGAGAAATGTCCATCCATCCATCCATCGTCAACCGCTTACTCCTTTTCAGGGTCACGGGGAACCTGGAGCCTATCCCAGGAGGCATCGGGCACAAGGCGGGGTACACCCTGGATAGGGTGCCAGTCCATCGCAGGGCACAATCACATACACACTCACATTCATACACTATGGACACTTTAGACACGCCAATCAGCCTACCATGCATGTCTTTGGACTGGGGGAGGAAACCGGAGTACCCGGAGGAAACCCCTGACACACGGGGAGAACATGCAAACTCCACACACACATGGCCCTGGCGGGACTCAAACCCCGGACCCTGGAGGTGTGAGGCGAACGTGCTAACCACTAAGCCACCGTGCGCCCCTGGAGAAATGTCATTATGACTTAATGTTTTTTTTATTTTCCAGAGCTCTTCCCAATGTTTTATGGCAGTTACTACAATAGCGTGCTGGACACAGATGTCTGGTTCAACCTGATACTGATCTGGAGTTATTTCGTTGTTTCAGACTCCATATTAGTGTAGAATTCGAAGCTTATGTCAGGTGTGTAACTGAATGCTACTAAGTGTACCTGTATCTGTATCCGTGTTAAATATGAACACTAACACTACGCCCCCTGGAGGGAAAAAAAAACCTGAGCTAGAAAGGGCAGCCCTTTCAACATGGTGTATGAATTCAGGCTCTGAAAGTTCCTCAACCTCAGCTACATCACTCCAGTTCATGTTATTGAACATGGTCTTTGTTTGTCCTTCGAGCTTTATATCTGATTGGAAGAAGAAAGTATTCAGTGTATACACTGAATAAATGTATTCATATTTGGTTACACCCCCAGTTTATACACAGAGTACAGGTTACACACTGATGTGAGCGAAAGAAATGCTGTAAAGCAAAGATATCTTCAAAGATAATGAAATAAATCATTTCTTCATACTAAAAATGGCTGAGCGGTAAATAATAATAAAGTAAACCACTGCATCTCTTTTCTAAGTTTTTTTTTTTTTTTTTTGCTGCATTTAAAATATTTTTTAAATAAAGAGAAGTTTGAAATAAAAAAAAAGAAAGTAAGTAAATGTCCAGTATCATGAATGTTTAATATTTTGCACTATTTCTAGCTCCTTATTTAAATGTCATATTGACCACGTTAATTAACTTTGTACAGAAGGTCAGAATTTCCTCATGTCTAATCTCTTCTGCTGAAGCACGTGCTCAAATGGATTTGATCTAAAATGGATCATCAGGTTTTACACAAACTTGTAGAGTCCATGCCAGATCAAGTGCACACTCTCATTAAAGCAAAAAAGGGACGTACCAAATACTAAGAAGCTGTAAATATTTCAAAGATTCTGCTTTTCCCTTTTCACGCTAGTAATATCATTTTCAATGAAAATTGCCGTATTAAATTAGAATAAAAATAGACGCGAAATAGAAGATTTCACAAATGCTTGCAGATATCCATTCCTCTCTCTCTCTCTATATATATATATATATATATATATATGGGTTATGGTCTATTTTATATTTCCCACATTTACTGTTCTTCCATCTTCCAAAGTCCAATTTAACCCCTATGGTCATAAATAAATAAGTAGCAAATCAGATCTTATATTATCGGGAAAAAAACTGTTTTCTCATTTAAAATTTATTGCTGGTTTAAAAAGGAAATTGCACCAGCTTGCACCACTTCTGGGTCAGTTCAACTCCCAAAGTCTCAGTCCTCCAAAATGTTCTCTCGTGAGCTAATAAAATAGTGGATCTGTGGTTAGTCGGTTTTTCCCCCCTACATGTTGGAGAACCAGCTAGTGCTGCTGTGTAAATCTCAGTGGTGTGAGCCAGCAATGAGGATGCAAATCAGACGGACATAGAAACAGGACAGGTTTAGATACACAGTGTTGATTAGTAAATATGGTATTTCAATCAAGTGCTTGATTGGGAAAGTTGGATACTTTTAATGATTAGCTGTTATACTTCTAACAGGAAGTGTTGCTATTATAATGCGTGAAGAATCAAAATTCAAAACACAGGCCACATTTAAAATATTCAAGCTTGGTAGTTTTATACAGCTACTGATGGAAGGTTCCAGAAATCCCAGGTGGCCGTAGGGCAGGCAGGGGGCCTGTGAAGCATGTTTTGAGATGTGTGTGTGTGTGTGTGTGTGTGTGTGTTCAAGCAAAGTTCTTCTTGATGAAATTGATGAGGCCATTCGTTGAGGAGTCATGAGAGCTGACCTCAGCCGTGTCCTGCAGCTCCGGCTCGATCTTCTTGGCGAGCTGTTTCCCAAGTTCCACCCTACACACAGACATGGAGCGGAGCATAAAGTCCAGATGCCTGTATGCGTGTGTGTGTGTGTGTGTGTGTGTGTCTGTGTGTGTGTGTGTGTGTGTGTGTGAAAAAGTAATAGCTACCATTTATTCTAAAAAGTAATGTATGGAAAGAAAAGAGATGATTATTTGACAGTTGTATGTGAATCCATTCAGCACACTGAGACACTAAACAAATAGTCCAGACAAGATTTCATTAGAATTAGATTAGTGTAAAGACTAATGAAAATTATGTATAATGTGCTGCTAATAATGTCAGCGCTATCCACTGCAAGTTTATTCATAATATTTCTAAAACGGGGAAAATGTCTAGAGTTTAATAACTCATAGTTAAAGTCTATGTTTAATAATCTTTTAAATGTTACATGTTATATATATATATAATATATCCATCCTCTAACGCTTACTCCTTCACGGGAAACCTGGAGCCTATCCCAGGAGGCACAGGGCGGGGTGGACCCTGGAGGGGGTGCCAGTCCATTGCAGGGCGCAATCACATACACACTCATTCATACACTACGGACACTTTAGACACGCCAATCAGCCTACCATGCATCTTTGGACTGGGGGAGGAAACCGGAGTACCCGGAGGAAACCCCCGACACACGGGGAGAACATGCAAACTCCACACACACATGGCCCCGGTGGGATTTGAGTCCAGGACCCTGGAGGTGTGAGGCGAACGTGCTAACCACTAATATATAAAGTCACTTCAGATGTGAATGACATGACTCACATGGAAAATTTTATTTGGTTTTTAAAAATTGTGATTTTAAAATCACGTATTATCACACTTTTTTTTTTTTTACGTGTAGGGCGTGTGGTTTAATTTTTTTGTGTGTGTGTGATTTTCTTGCGGGAAAAATTGTTCACACAACACGTTTTCTTGAGTTCACGTGTGATTTCACGTGTGATAACGTTGTAAATACCTCTTTTTTATGTGCTCATATTACTCAAATTACCGCATGGGGAAAATGTACAGGTGTGTGTATCACACATGTGTGTGATTTTTCTGTATGGCTTCACTTAATATCTCTGTCATTTCGGCGTTTATGCCTGGTTGTAGCTCTGGAACATCCTTTTTTTTTGTATTTTTACTAGATAACAGTGTGTCATATAGTGTAACACAAAAAGAATTCAATACAGTTTGATGCAACGCGAGTGTTTGCTATAAAGCCCTTAAAGTCAGTGTGTGTCGTACTCACCCCCACTGGTCAAAGCTGTTGATCTCCCACATGACCCCCTGGATGAAGATCTTATGTTCATACATTGCTACCGTAACAAAACAAAAAGTGGGGGGGGGGGAGAACACACACACACACACACACACACACACACACATTGGGGTTCGTATTTGTTATTGGTAAATAATCAGTGCAGTCAGAGTATTTTCTTTATTCATTCAATCATTCACAATGTAATGTACTCTGATGAAGACCTTAGTGAAGTGCTCGAGCTCGAGTGTGACGCTCTGGCTAAAACTAGCACTAATGCTAGACCTCACAGTCATTTTTAATACTCTTATAGCTGATATTTAATGTTAGCACTTAGAACTGGGTCTAATGAAACCTCTTAATAGTTACTGTACGTTTGACTTTTTCATAAATTGTAGCTTTGAAAAATGAGGAGCTGTTGTGTGTTACCCATAATGCACTGTGAGTGTATATCTGGGTTAACATTAAGAAATATCACCAAGCAGTGAGTTAGCTCACAGATGTCACATTTATGACTGTTGTGACGTCCTGTTTGAAGGTAGCTATATTATGATTAGCACAAATACAGCAAAAATATGTGAGCCATCAGGTGTAGATATAATTAGTGCTGACTGGTAATTCACTTATTTATAGCTAACAATCTATTAGCAATTAACACTTAGAATCTATGAGTCTTAGTGATGCAGCATTTATGAACAGCATTTTCTAAGGGGAAAGCTCAACCACAAACGCCGATCTGACCCTCTCGGCGCTAACTTTTTGATGCTTATGAATGATTAATTAGCACGAGCATGTATGTGAGACTGCTTAAATTTGGGTAATCTTTCTGTCTCATAGAGGACTATTAAAAACCTCACCGATAAGTACTCCCAGAGTGAATGGCGTCAGCTTTTTGAAGACAATCGAGTTTGTTGGTTTGTTTCCTTGGAATACCTTTAAACAGAGAGAGATGTTTGTTACAACATGTGTAAAAGAGCTCAAACACGCAGACTAATTGTATTAGGCTAAACATTGTAAAGAGAAATGACAAGATAATGTGAACATGATCAGATCATCATTAAGCAAAAATATTATCGATATCAGGAAGTTATCACTGATATCTCTCAATTTATAAATTCAGATGAAAGTTTCCATTTTTTTTCACATTTCCCAGATTATACAGTTTTATTCAAATGAAAAATCTTTACAATCTTGCTGGTCTGGCATGAACTGACATGAGCAGTCTAAACTCCACCACTAGGGGGTGTGATAAATATTCCCACTCCACTACACTAGGGGGCAGTATAGTATCCTGTTCTTTACAGATGGTCTCTTACTTTATGGGGAAGGATCTTCTCCAATTTCTCTCCACTCATTCCTCCGGCCTCCAGCTCCTTCTTCGCCTCCTCTGTCGTCTTTCCTTTCATCAGAGCTTCGGTCTGGGCCAGGAAGTTAGCAATCAGGATCTACACACACACACACACACACACACACATAATCAGGAGTGAACTAATATACTGTATGTGTATAACAATGATATTTTCTCTTGAATCGTACCTTATGGTGTAGGTTGTTTCTGACTGGATGCTGAGTCTGGGCTGGGATGAAGAAATCAGCAGGGACCATACGAGTTCCTACAGAGGAGACAGAAAGATGAAACCTTTTTACACACACACAGAGATATACACACCATAGCTACACACCACACCATGTCTGGACAAATATAGATTGGGACTGGGCAAAGCTTTTTATGCTTGAAGAGATTTAGAGATTTTGATTCTAATTCTGCCTGTGCAGAGAAACTCTGACTTCTGCTTTCCAAATGAGCTAAAGCGTGTCTGATGATCTTTTTTGTGCATCAAGGAGCTTTAAGAATTGTTTTTCCCCCCTTCTTCTAATATTATGATATCTCAAAGGATAAAATGTGAGTCTGGTGATGCTAGAAATATGTATATGTATATGTATATGAAATCCGAGTCAGTAGTTACAAACAGATTTGTTTAGGACAAAGTTGGTTAACTTCTCTCTCTTATCTCTCGTAGCCTCAGGGCTTAGCAGGGAAGGTTATTCAAGAATGAGTCCCTGGAATAAGTCTCTTTTATGCATGTCTACAGGGACGATAGCACCACATTCGTGTTCTCAGTCTGGAAAGTGTATCTTGCAGACGTCACCTTGGTGAATAAGTTGGTAGAAGGCGTGTTGTCCGTTAGTGCCAGGCTCCCCCCATACGATGGGTCCTGTATGGTAGTTCACACGTGTACCATGGTTGGTTATGTACTTCCCATTCGACTCCATGTCACCCTGGACATGACAAGAGGAGTAAATATCAAATTTATAAATGAAATGTTATACACTACATGTAAGTCGCTTTGGATAAAAGCATCTGCTAAGTGAATAAATGTAAATGTAAATATAGTAATATATCAACTCCATCAATCTATCCCTACCATCCATCTCAGCATTCCATTCATCCATCCATCCATCCCTACCATCCATCTCTGCATTCCATTCATCCATCCATCTATCCCTACCATCCATCTCTGCATTCCATTCATCCATCCATCTATCCCTACCATCCATCTCTGCATTCCATTCACCCATCCATCTATCCCTACCATCCATCTCTGCATTCCATTCATCCATCCATCCATCCATCCCTACCATCCATCTCTGCATTCCATTCATCCATCCATCTATCCCTACCATCCATCTCTGCATTCCATTCATCCATCCATCTATCCCTACCATCCATCTCTGCATTCCATTCATCCATCCATCTCTGCATTCCATTCATCCATCCATCTATCCATACCATCCATCTCTACATTCCATTCATCCATCCATCTATCCATACCATCCATCTCTACATTCCATTCATCCATTCACCTATCCCTACCATCCATCTCTGCATTCCATTCATCCATCCATCCATCCCTACCATCCATCTCTACATTCCATTCATCCATCCATCTATCCCTACCATCCATCTCTGCATTCCATTCACCCATCCATCCATCCATACCATCCATCTCTGCATTCCATTCACCCATCCATCCATCCCTACCATCCATCTCTGCATTCCATTCATCCATCCATCTATCCCTACCATCCATCTCTGCATTCCATTCATCCATCCATCTATCCCTACCATCCATCTCTGCATTCCATTCACCCATCCATCCACCCATCCATCCCTACCATCCATCTCTGCATTCCATTCATCCATCCATCTATCCCTACCATCCATCTCTGCATTCCATTCATCCATCCATCTATCCCTACCATCCATCTCTACATTCCATTCATCCATCCATCTATCCCTACCATCCATCTCTGCATTCCATTCATTCATCCATCCTACCATCCATCTCTACATTCCATTCATCCATCCATCCATCCCTACCATCCATCTCTGCATTCCATTCACCCATCCATCTATCCCTACCATCCATCTCTGCATTCCATTAACCCATCCATCCATCTCTGCATTCCATTCACCCATCAATCCATCCCTACCATCCATCTCTGCATTCCATTCACCCATCCATCTATCCCTACCATCCATCTCTGCATTCCATTCACCCATCCATCTATCCCTACCATCCATCTCTGCATTCCATTCACCCATCCATCTATCCCTACCATCCATCTCTGCATTCCATTCACCCATCCATCTATCCCTACCATCCATCTCTGCATTCTATTCATCCATCCATCTATCCTTACCATCCATCTCTGCATTCTATTCATCCATCCATCAATGTCTATTATCCATCCATCCATCCATATCTACCACCCATTTATTACTACTGTCCATCCCTACCTTCTATCCATCCATACCATCAACCATCAATCCAACCCTGTAATCCATCCCTATTATCCATTAATCCATGTCTACTATCCATTTTTCCCTACCATCCATCCATCAGTCTATTATCCATCCATCAATATCTACCACCAATTTATTTCTACTGTCCATCCCTTCCTTTTATCCATCCATACCATCAACCATCAATCCAACCCTGTAATCCATCCCTATTATCCATCCCTCCTTCCATCCATGTCTACTATCCATTTTTCTCTGCCATCCTTCTATTGATGTCTACCATCCATTTATTTCTATTATCTATCCCTACCATCCATCATCAAGTTCCTACCATCAACCCTATTATCCATCCATCCATCTATACATCAAGAAGCTGGGTGTTCCAGCAGTACAATCAGGCATCCACCTGCTGGAAGTAGGCAGCGAAGCGGTGCATGTACTGGTCGTAGGGTAGCAGACAGTGAGTCTCCGCCTGGAAAAAGTTGATGTACCAGATACCCAGCATGGCTAGCAGAACCGGTGCATTCTGATCCAGTGGAGCTGTTCGGAAATGAGTGTCCTACAAAGAGTGTACAAAATACATTAGCATTCACAGGCTGACAATACGGTGTTTATATAATTATAGTCCTTATTTCTCTACTTGTTAATATTCCTGAAAGAACAGTCAAACGGTCATGATTATTTGATAACATCCACTACTTCTGAACTATTAACTGTCATTCTCCTACTTTTATTTATAAAAGAATAAGCACCTACCATCCAGTGAGCTCCGGCTAGGAGCTTTTCAAAGTTCTCATAGCCTAAGAAGGAAAAAAGATGGAAACAAAGTTTGAGTTTTAATAAAACAGTCATATTTTAAACAGTAATTGTTTTGACTTACCAATGTGCAAAGCGATGGATAGTCCGATTGCAGACCATAAAGAAAAGCGTCCTCCAACCCACTGGAAAGTAGATGACCTTGTTTAAAAATAACGATAAACTCTACTGTTCTGCATTTCATAGATCTCACTTTTTCCAGCTTCCACCTACGCTACATACTTTTCTTTCGTCTCGATCCGACATAAATAAACATTCCCTTATTGCATAATCGAAACTTTCTGAAAGACTTTTGTTTTTAGTTACCAAAGATTTCTACCTTAGTACATCTTTCCATCTGTTTAAGTTGCTCAGCAACGACATGTTTGGAATGAAGCTACGAGGCTAATGTAGCTAACGACTAAGAAAAGCTTATCCACCAAGCCTGCTTTGAACGTCTACCAGGCACTGTAGGAACTTGGAAAATCCTACTAGGTTTCATTTTTTGCCTGTTTGTTTCAATTTGATCCCAGCTTTCAGACACATCCACACAGCTGAGACCTTGCACTTCACCTTGCACTTTAAAACCAGCCTGCTGAACTTTGGAGCGACCCAGCATTGGAGTGACCTCTGCGTAAGAGAAGGTTGTGCTGTATTTATAACATGAGGAGAGATTCCAGTTACCATGCAGCTGCCAGTGTGCGGATCTAGACGCCTACTTCACAGGTCAAACGACCATGCTAAAATAGCCTTTGGACAAGCCTCTTACAGTAAGGCAGGCTCAAACACTCAGCATAGAGATAGTGCATCATCTCACACACACATACACACACACACACTTACATCCCAGAACTCAAACATGTTCGCCGTGTCGATTCCAAAGTCCTTCACTTTGGGCTGGAGGACAAAAAGCCTGAGGTTACAATTCAGACCCAGGGACAGAGAGCATTTAAAACGTGAATACGCAATGTGAGTCGGCGTACCTCGTTGGTAGACAGGGCTACAAAGTGCTTAGCAACAGCAGATTTCTGAAAGAGTGAAAATGTTCAAACATACAGGTATTATACATTTTAAATCATAAATAAATTTACATACATTTCACTATAAATTGTTCAGTTTCCACACACAAAAGTGCTGTACACTCAGAGGGAACAAGTAATGATGCTCAAAATTCATAGCAAGATTCCCCCCATGAGTCAGGACTCACATCTTTGGCAGCCTGCAGGAACCACTCCTTGGCCGAATCTGCGTTGGTGATGGTCTCTTGAGTGGTGAAGGTCTGAAATGTACAGAAGAAGCTTCAGGTAGAGTTGGTCAATCTCTGACGTAAGGAATAAAACACTTTCTGTACAGTACAATACAACAGGGTTAGGGTTAGCATGAAATAATCAACAACCAGTGAAGTGCATGTATTCCTCTTGTATCAAAGCAATATACCAAAAAAAGTCTATTTAAATTTATTAAAGAATGAAACATCCTACTTTTCATCCATTTGTTGGTACATTCAATGTTGTGGAATGTCCCAGAAACAAGTTAGTTCTTGTTATCCCTTAGGATCTAAACTGCTAACTAACAAGGATCTTACTTCCCTCATCTAGCGAGGTTATAAAATGCAGCTTGTAATGATGCGAAGAAACCAGATCGCACCTTAAAGTCTTCCCCCTGGTGGAAAACTGACCAACAGTTACGTAGCCCTGACATTTATGGTCCTTCCATAAATGTTAAATAAACATCTCCATCATTAATTTATTATTATTATTTTTTTGCTAAAGAACATGATTTAATCCAGTTATTATTAGTGTTAGATTATGTGGCGTAACAGGCACGATCTAATATTAGAAAGAAATTTTATTAGGTGCTTGTTCAGCCTCAATATTCTTGAAGGGACACCGGACTAAATTTGTACAAAAGGTGAAAAATACAGAGAGAAAACTATAAAACTAGAACATGAACCCATGCGTGGAAGAATCTCAAAAGTAATATGATACGAAACCACCATGAGAGCATTTGCATACTACAACAAACTCAACCTTCCTAACTTTTAGTCATTATTAGCGAAGCATTTTTAATGACAAATCTTTATTTCTGCAGCATGAGTTCATTTTAAGAACTATTAACCTCTGTTTAATCGGAGAAGTTTAATCTGAGTGATGATACCTTTGAGGCGATGATGAAGAGTACGGTCTCGGCGTTGAGCTCCCCCAGGGTCTTGACGATATGTGTTCCGTCGATGTTCGAGACAAACCAGACACGTGGGCCACCTTTGGAGTACGGCTTCAGTGCCTCAGTCACCATCAGGGGACCCTAAAAAGTGGACACGCCAAAGATAACTAAAACATAATGGCAGAAATCCATCCATCCATCCATCCTCTACCACTTACTCCTTTATCAGGGTCACGGGGAACCTGGAGACAATCCCAGGACGCATCGGGCACAGGGTGGGGTACACCCTGGACAGGGTGCCAGTCCATCACAGGGCACACTCACATACACACACACATACACACACATTCATACACTACGGACACACCAATCAGCCTACCATGCATGTCTTTGGACTGGGGGAGGAAACCGGAGTACCCGGAGGAAACCCCCGACACACGGGGAGAACATGCAAACTCCGCCCACACATGGCCCCGGCGGAACCCCGGACCCTGGAGGTGTGAGGCGAACGTGCTAACCACTAAACCACCGTGCGCCTATGGCAGAAATCATTTGAACCAAAAGTGTGAAGTCACAAAGTGCACTCTAGGTTTAGGAGACCTTTGAGAGAACGTTTTCTTTGGGGTTTTTTTTCCATAGTCGGAGATTGAAGTTTCCAAGGTATAGATTTACATTTACATTTACATTTATTCATTTAGCAGACGCTTTTATCCAAAGCGACTTACAAATGAGACACACTCACACACCAATGGTAGCAGAGCTGCATGCAAGGTGCTAGCTTGCCATCGGGGGCAACTTAGGGTTCAGTGTCTTGCCCAAGGACACTTCGGCATGGGATCACCCGGGCTGGGATTCGAACCACCAACCCTAAGATTAGTGGATTAGTGGACAGCCCGCTCTACTGACTGAACCACAGCCGTCAGCTGATTTATCAGCTATCACAAATGCGAACTAGGCATATTGGTTTAACCCAAGGACAACGCTACACTATGGCACATGTTTTTCCTAAATTGTGACATTGAAAGAAATGAAGATAAAGCAGATATACTGCATTTACCAGATCAGAGCCTCCAATGCCAATGTTCACTACATCAGTGATGGATTTCCCGGTGTAGCCTTTCCACTCTCCACTGCGGACTTTCTGCAATGAGACATTTTCCACATTGCATGTGATTATAATTCATCCAGCAACCTAAATATGACTACTATCCAGGCAAAAGTGGTTTACAGACATTACACTCACTGGCCACTTTATTAGGAACATGTGTACACGCGCACATTCAAGCAGTTCTATAATCAGCCAGACATGTGGCAGCAGCACAATGCAAAAAAAAAATCATACAGACACAGGTCAAGAGCTTCAGTTAACATTCAGATCAAACATCAAACATGATGCCATCATGGGCACAGACTCGCCGAAACTGGACAGAAAAAGACCAGGTGATGTTTCTGTCCAGTTTGGGTGAGTCTGTGCCGATGATAGCCTCAGGATAACCGGATAGGAATGGAACCTGATGTGGTCTTCTACTGTAGTAGCCCTTCCACCTCAAGGTTCGATGCGTTGTGCATTCTGAGATGCTTTTCTGCTTATCACAGTTGTAAAGAGTGCTTATTTGAGCTACTATAGACTTCCTGTCAGCTCAGACCAGGCTGTTCATATTCCTCTGATCTCTCTCATCAACAACAAAGTGTTTCAGCCTGCTGACCCCCTGCACACAGGTTACTGTCTAAACTCTAGAGACAAATCCCAGGAGATCAGCAGTTTATGAAATACTCAAACCAGCCCATCTGGCACCAACAACCATGCCAGGATCAAACTCACAGAGATCACACTTTTCTTTCCCCATTCTGATATTCGATGTGAACATTATCTGGAGCTCTTGGCCTGTATCTGCATGATTTTATACATTGTGCTGCTACCACATGACTGGCTGACTGGATAGCTGCATAAATGAGCAAGTGTACAGGTGTTCCTAATAAAGTGATTGGTGAGTGTATATCACATGTTCAACTGAGCAGAAACGCCATATTTAATTGAGATACTTAATGTAGCTAGAACTATATGGATTGATTTGGATTCAATTCCATCATCATTAGTGATGATTAGTCTAAATCTTTATCCAGGTATCAGTTAAAAGCACATCTTTAGTTTTATATAAGAAAGCCTCATGTAGCCTGTTGTGTTTCAGCTCTAGTCACAGTGTATGAAACTCACGTGGCAAAACCCTTTCATCTTCTCAAGGACCTTGTTGACCTCGGGCATGACGTCTTTCCCGTCCACGTTGATGGGAGTGTTCGAGCGGTTCCG
This sequence comes from Noturus placidus, assembly GCA_022414735.1. Lineage (NCBI taxonomy): Eukaryota > Metazoa > Chordata > Actinopteri > Siluriformes > Ictaluridae > Noturus > Noturus placidus. The sequence continues at coordinate 89,132 of JAFFST010048000.1, read as the reverse complement.
CAGCGCAACATGGAGCACAGCACGACCCTAAACGCACACAAATGGAGATTTGCTGGAGACCATCATGTAAAACTGCAGACCCCCCCCCCTTAACTTCCTTTGATGTCTGATTGTATTCTGTATTCTTGTGCTGAGGAAAAAAAGCCTTAATGGAAGAAGTTCAAAGCATGAAAACACTAAACTACACAATGCGGAGATTCTGCTTTCTGAATGAAGAACCAGTTCTCATTAGAAATGCATGAGCCATGATTTAAACCTCCGTGAAGTTGATCTTCTCGCCGGAGAACATCCTATCACGTGCGGCCTCCACTCCCCTGGACTTCGCCTGAAAACAACCGAATAAAAAAACATATAAGGTGGAAAATTTCCCATCCAAACCTGCAAGATCCCCTCTAGTCACAGAATATTAGTGCACAGTTGAATCTGGATATAGTATTGTGTCCGCAGGACGTTTTGTTTATGCCATATCGTATTGTAGGTGAAATACTGATTTATTACAGCTCATGTCATTACCAACTCAATCAACATCTTCATAACGTCCTCGTTGATGAGGTTCTTCGAGTAATCCAGAAGAATGTCGTCGCCATCGGTTTTCAGTGTGAGGCTGTTTATACAAGGAAAGGACAAAAATACTTGTTAAAAAGTACATGGACATTTACTGTCATTAACAAGTATTCAGTTACAGAAATGCTCGGCAAATTTCTGGGCCATTTCCATCTTTTGGTTTGGGCTCCCCTGAGGCCCGCCTCCACTTAGGGATCCTGTGCAGTCACGTCCATGATCTCCTCCATTTATAAAGTTAATAAACTAATAATTGTTATATATATATATATATATATATATTCTTCCACAATTTATAATAACAATAATAATAAAGTCAGAAATGGAACTATGGGAATTATGTTGTGATTAAAAATCCAAAATAAATCAAAATAATTTAATATTTTATCACCTTCAAAGTAGACATCTAGAAATTTCCAGAAATGTATTCTTGGCGCGCTCTCCAGCGATTTCTTGAGGAATTTCCCTGAGATGATTTGTAAACAGTATGAAAGGAGTTCACACCGACGCCGGACTCTTATCACCTGCTTTTCGGAAATATTTTGCTCCGATTAGTCTGTTTAAAAAATATTCTTTTGTAAATAAAATGTTAGTTTTCTAATGAAATAAATGAATGTGTTGGAACGATTATATTCATCGATTTCAAACATTTAATTACACCTTCAGATCAAAAGGGTTTTAAGATCATGAGAAACATGTCAGTCTCCAAACTTTTGACTGGTAGTGTATGTATATATATATATATATATATATATATATATATATATATATATATATATATATGATGTAATAATGGTTGTACAAGTTGTACAGAGTGCAATACAGTGTTATTTATAATATATAATTAAGTTATCAGTTCTCCTGCAGAGTTCACAACTGACAGATATCTTAATGTCGCTCCATTAGCTCTTTAAGGTGTATAATGGCATTCTCTTTGCGTTGAAGAACTTGTGCAGAATGCCATGCTCTTTGCGTTGAAGAACTTGTGCAGAAGAACTTGCTGAACTTGTTTACCTGAACTTGCTGAACCTCTGCTTGTCAGCCTCGAACAGCTGCCTCATGTTGAGGCTGTGACAGTTGGCTGTGTACCATTGCTGGAGCTTCTGGAAGTTTGGGTCGCTGCTGAGTCCCATGCTGAGCGATATGACCGTGCGTTCGCTTGCCTGCCCGGGAGTGACACACCACCGTCACCGGAGCACCTCCCAAGGACACCACAAGTAGGGGTTGGTGGGGTGGGGTGGGGTGGGGTGAGGTGGGGGGTGCTCGTGACGTCACGACAGGGTCAATTCAGATCATTACAATTAGAGTGGAAAAAGCTTTTACAACCAATCTAAAGAACTTTTTCAAAACTTTATAATGTTATGATTATGTAATTATGTTATGGACCTATTTCCAAACACTCTTAAATGATATAGCCTAGACATATTTACATAAATGTAGCTTCCATTTTTTTAAATCTCTTTTTGCTTAAGTTACTAAGTAATAGGGGTGTAAGCAGTGCCATTGTTTGTATCTGTGACTCCCAAGAAATTATATCTCTTTTATAAATTCAGGGTTAAACCGGAAGTGGGCGTGGTCTGTACCCTAGCACTATGCCTTAGAAAGTAGAGTTGCACACCAATGTTTTGTGCAGGGTTTGTAAATAAAACACAACAAAAAAAAATATGACTTGTATGCTAAGTTTATAATCTGTTATTATATTCTGTTTATAAATTCATGTATTTTGTAAAGATACTGTATAATATTAATAACTTTTTTAATTGGTTTAGGTACCGCAGGTTGATATATATAGATGCACCGTTGAAAAATAGCCGGAGTGGCAGACATGCTTGGCGTTTTGATAAGAGAAATATAATATAAAACGCAAACATATTTTTATTCCTGGATAAATGTATATTTAGCGCCACCTTCAGTCTATGAGGTGTAAAGATGTGATTTGAGTTCTGACCGCTAGAGGGCGGAGCAGCTCAACATATCTCTAAAACTTTATTTCTGTTTTTATCCTCAGTTTCTGAATATATCACTGCTCCAATTGTCAATTATCAAACAACTGCAAATAAAACACAGGTTTCTAAAAATATATATATTTGTTAAATATAGGTGTGCAAGAATTATTGGCACCCTTTTAGTCAATACGTTGTGCTATTTCCCTTTGCCAAGATAACAGCTCTGAGTCTTCTCCTATAATGCTTGATGAGGTTGGAGAATACCTCCATACAGAATCTCTCCAGATCCTTCAAATGTTGAGGTCCATGCTGATGGACTCTCCTCTTCAGTTCACCTTACAGGTTTTCTATGGGTTTCAGGTCAGGGGACTGGCCATGACAGGACCTTGATTTTGTGGTCAGTAAACCATTTTTTTTGTTGATTTTGAAGTATGTTTTGGCTCATTGTCCTGCTGGAAGATCCATCCACGACCCATTTTAAGCTTTCTGGTAGAGACAGCCAGGCTTTCATTTTATATCTGTTGATAGTCAATGATGCCATGTATCCTAACAAAATGTCCAGGTCCTCTGGCAGAAAAACAGCCCCAAAATATTAATGATCCACCACTATATGTAATTGTGGATGTGAGGTATTTTTCCATATGTCTACCTCTCTGTGTGCAACCAAAACCACCTCTGGTGATTATTATCAAAAAGCTCAATTTTTTTCATCTGACCATAGAACCCGATCCCGTTTGAAGTTCCAGTAGTGTCTGGCAAACTGAAGCTCGAGTTTGTTTTTGGATGAGAGTAGAGGCTTTTTTTCTTCTAAACAACTTGTGGTGATGTAGGTGACTTCGGATTGTAGTTTTGGAGACGTTCTGAACCCAAGACGCAACTAACTTCAGCAATTCTCCAGCTGTGGTCCTTGGGAGATTTTGTGACCACTCGAACCTTCCTCTTCACAGTGCGTTCGAGACGATATAGACACACGTCCAATTCCAGGTCGATTCATAACATTTCCAGTTGACTGGAACTTTTTAATTATTGCCCTGATGTTGGAAATTGGCATTTACAATGCCTTTGTTATTTACTTATAGCCACTTCACATTTTGTGAAGCTCAACAACCTTTTGCTGCACATCACATCACATCACAAGACATCCTCTGTCTTACCCATTGTTATGAATGTCTAAGGGAATTTGGATTATTACTTCATATTTATACCCAACGTGAACCTGAAAAGGATTAAGATGGAAGATGGATGAATGGCAGCTGTAGCTCAGTCGGTAGAGCGGGTTGTCCACTAATCGTAGGGTTGGCGGTTCGAATCCCGGCCCGGGTGATCCCATGCCGAAGTGTCCTTGGGCAAGACACTGAACCCTAAGTTGCCCCCAATGGCAAGCTAGCACCTTGCATGGCAGCTCTGCTTCCATTGGTGTGTGAATGTGCTCTCATTAGTAAATGTAAAATGATATTTCTGTAAAGCTGCTTTGAGACAATGTACCATTGTAAAAAGCGCTATACAAATTATTATTATACTTATACCCCTGTGAAACAGGAAGTCATGGTTGAGCAATTTCCTGTTCCTAGTCATCCAGGTGTACTAAAAAAATTGTAAATATCAATGGGAATATATTTCAAATAATAAAAGGTTCGGGACTACAATAATAAATATAAATTTAAAATAATAACTACAATAATAATAATAATAATAATAATAATAAGATCGGGGACTTTTAATGTAAGCCGTGCACTTCCGGTGGAGCGCGCGCTCTCGAGTCGCTGGTAGTCGCTGTGTTCGCGCGCGCGCCTGTCAGCCAGGAGGGTGGGAACATGGAGCGGTAAGTGATGCGATGATCAAATCCACATTAACGTCCCCTTTTAGTCAAGTTACCGCGCCACCTACACTGACTCTTACCGGATAAACGGGGCTCGGTTTTTCTTTATAATTTCTCTGTGCGTTTAAAAGGAAGAAGAAGACTGAAGTCGCTAAAGGGCACCGGAGCTAACATGTTAGCTGGTGAGAAAATCCTCCTCCTCTGCTGCTATCGCTAGACAGCGTTATCCCCCCACCCCCTTTCCACAACCCACCACCCCACCCTGACTCCGTTTTACTGTTCTAGGATTGGCTGAACGGTCACATTAATCGAAGTTGTCCAATCAGGGCAGGACCTTCGAGACGCGACTATCCAATCACAGCTGAGGAGGCGGGATTTTCTTTTGGAATACGGGCGAAGAATCAGAACGCCTATGAGGAGGTAACATTAGTTCATATTAGCTGGTTCGCTAAAGGAGGATATGTAGCTAGCTGCGCGAGCTCTTTACATCCGGTTTGTTTGGGTTTTTTTTGAGCGATACAGAGAGGTGTAAGAACGGAAACGAATCACCGTGCTGGTCATTTCAGGGCGTGTTATGTTTAAAATGTTTGGGTTTGTGTCGGTGCTGTTGCTTAGACAGCTAGTTAAACCCGATTAGTCGCGTTAGCTGCTTGGAAACTAAGTGGCAGCAACACACCTGGAGATTTCCTCCACACAATCCCTGAAAAAAGCCGACCAGGTAGGTTTATTCCCGTTTAAACTTGGTGAGTGCTAACTTTATTCATCTCAGCTTTTCGACTAGGGCTCGATGCTCAATCTCCATGCTCCCTGGGTAGGTGCCCTAGTAAGTAACCCTTGATACTAATATACTGTGTATGATGTGTTTAGGATTCAGGTGTGTCTTTGGGGAGAGAGGTGGTGCTTTCTTAAGTCGTCTGCTGGCTTGTCCCCCCCCCACACACTCTCACACACACTCACACACACTCGCGCACACACACACACACCTCGCGCACACACACACACACACACACACTGGAGATCAGCCACCGGACCGCCAGCCTGTCTCTTAGAGTCAGTCTGACTCGATGGGGATTTTTCAGCATTTTATTAGTTATCTTTAGTACTTATCCTGCAGGGACCAGGCCTTAAATCAACACACGAATCCAGGATGGCTTTACGCCACTCATCGGAGTGTCTTTCTGTTTTTCCCGTGTGTTATCTCTCAGGTTGAAGATGTTCGAGGTGGTTATTTTCACGACACGAAACGGCCGTCGGATATTTCACAGTATGCATGAAAATCCTGTCAATTCGGGGTGGGTGGGGCCTAAGGAAGATGAACTAACTAATGTAAACCTCGACCTGATCGACTTCACGTCAAGAATAATTTCCACGTGTATATTGCACTCGTATACATACCGGGTGTTTTATACTGTTGGCTTTATTTTTATTAGGTTTACAGCAGACGTCTCGATCAGAAACACGCCCTCGGGCTAGTTCAGTGGGTCAGAGACCAAGAGCGACGCACTAGAGAACGTTTCGTGAAAACGCGGTCGATTCATTTCACTGGAGTTGGAGAGGGAAAGTGAGCCGGCACGAAGCCGTAAATTTAGACGAATAAAACGAATCGTTAGGCTGCAATAAAAGAAATGCAGGGCGTGGGTCGGACTATCTGTGCTGAACCATAATCTCTAAACGAACACCCAGCCTTTTAAAAGTAAGAATATAATTTATTATTAAATATATCTACTGGCATAGAAGCGATTCAAAATAACTTCCACCTTTTTTTCTGACTGATTTTCTCAGCTGTCTGTTCACATGACCTTTTATGGAGTTTTGTGGGCGTCGTGACATGCAAATGACATGCACAGGATGGATACGGACGATGCGGCGGCGATATGTATAAATACATTTGCACGTTAGGTCAGAGTTTTCGATTTGAGAACCGGACCAAAGCGACCGCGGATGGTTTTAAGTGAGACACTCATGCCCTGTTTACACTAGTGTGTTTTTGTTTTAGAACGCATACTTGTTGCTACGGTTTCGCCTGTCGTCTACACTTCGCCGGCATTTTCCACCCTCGAATAACGGAGACTTTCGGAAACACCGAAGACCCCGTTTAAGTTTGAAAACGCCGGGCTTGTGTTTCAGTGTAAACCGACCAAAACGCAGACTTTTGAAAATGAAGGTGTGGCTCCGCCCACAATCGCTCCTTGATTGGGTCTTCTGGATCATGGCGTATCCTTCCCTGATTCGTCAAGCCCCTAACACATGACCGTTACGCTACATTGATCATATATGCTACATCGATCGTATACACAACACGGAGACTGAACTGCAAGCTTTGCATCATTCTTCGCAGCCATTGTGCAGTTAAATTCTGTATTTTATAATCCTGCAGCTGCTACATGAACAAGAGGCGAGCTACGATTAGAGAAATCGCCAATGAATCTCATTTCAAGTGGCGTAAGCCCTACATGGTGGACACGCGCGGTTTGTACTAGCAACCAACTTCCTGTTTACACTTGTACGCACATGTCCAGTGTACATGAATGTGACCTGCGTATTAGCTCGTGTCATGTGAACGGAGATCATTTCTGAAACACTGCGGAAACGCCAGCGTGGACGAGGATCGTTTTCACTTTATAACGCCGCTTTATAACCAAAACGCACCAGTGTAAACACGGCCTCAGTGCAAGGAATCTTTTTTTTTTTGGGGAGAAGCGAGAGCAGACCGAAGCTGCTGGCATTGTACGGAGGCTGTCAAGTGGGGCTGTTTGGCAGCGCCTCGCTCTGCTCTCACTGAGGTCATGTGGAATGTATTTCCTGTTTGGGTCCCTTCAGTTTAGGAATTTAGGGGAAAAAAAGCACGCATTGACGCTGAATTCGCAGGCGGGTCTTGAAAAAGCGATCCGAGGGCTTTCTTGAAATACGGCACGTGAAGAGCAGGAGACGAGTCGGCTGACGCGGACCCGCCGGGGTTTTATTTAGACGCTAATACGATACGACGTCAGGACTGAAAGACGTTCTAGAAAGAGGACGAATAAACAGGACGTTTCATAATAGAAGAATTCCGGTTAGACCGTTAATGAGGAATAAATAAAACACTTCCAGACATACAGCTGTGGGAAAATATCCACACCAAAAGCTTTATTCCTCCTGTACCGAAGCGGTTTTTATTTATTAAAGACAGACATGATGCACCTTCTATCTCTATCTCTCTCTCTTTTTTTTTTTTCTTCTTTCTAATAAGATAAAAGCGTTCCGTCATGTTAAGACTGTTACAAACTGTTAGCTCGTCGGTTTTGAAGACGTCAGAAAGCATCATTGTAGCCTTACCTCTGACACTGGAGACTCCTTCCGTAAAACACAGAACAGCGCCATCGATTGATCTGCGTTCGCCACGTACAATTCCACTTCCTTGTTCGAAACGGTTACTATTCTAGAGTAAGAGACATTATCAAGACTTCGCTAGATGTTAAGCGTAGGGTAGCTAGGGTTAGGGCTGCGAAGTGGGCGTGGCTTCTTTGGGATCTGTTTTTCTGCTAGCGGAGCATAAATAAACCGAACGTTTGTCCGTATTGCGTTTGATATTTCACTTACTCCATGTAAATATCTTATGTATAGACCTGTATAAATTGTATTTAGAATATAACTGTATTTATAGAAATATACGACGTTGAGTTGTACTGAATAGCAGCACAGCTGGAGCTATAGACAGTACGACTGCACGCTCACTCCAGCTATGTGATAATTGTTGGTAGTCTTTTAGCCGTACTCGTGTATGGAAGAGTCGTGATGTCGTAACATGCGATTACAGACCGCTAGACGTTTTCTCAAAGGTTTGTCAGAATATTTCGGGGTATAGTATGGGTATCACCCATATTCGTCACCCTGATGAAAGCTGTACGGTCTGAGTAGTCATCCTAAACGGATTAGTTCAGTGGTCGTGTTACCAATATTCATTAATATCCTAAATCGGAGTTTATTGGACATTCTTGACGTGTCTGGAGTGTGTTCTTCCGCTTATATCGCGGAGATTTTCCAACATTAGTGTTTCATTCACTTGGCTGTGTTAAATTGTCCCTGTGACTTGTGTGTGTGGGACCCTGTGGTGGACCAGCGTCTTGTAATGACTCATGACAACCAGACGAATTAATAATTCTGTCTCTCTGTCTCTGTGCCTGTCTCTGTCTCTCCCTCGCTCTCTGTGCGTCTCCCTCGCTCTCTGTGCGTCTCCCTCGCTCTCTGTGCGTCTCCCTCGCTCTCTGTGCGTCATTTTTTCTCTCTGCCTCTGTCTCGCTGTCTTTGCCTGTCTCTCTCTCTCTCTGTCTCTCTCTGTCTCTGTCTTTATTAAAGTGGAGTGGTATGTTGTAATAGGCCCGAATTGTAAAGCTGCCCTGTCTCTTGTTTCATGTTTCCTTTGTTTTGTTTTGTTTTTTTTTCTTCTCCCCGCCTTTTGAAGTGGAGAATATGAGTCATTTTATTACGCGAGTTTGTACCCGTTTGTGTGTTTGTGGTTGGTGCAGGACTCCGCCACATTCTTTGGGATTTGTTCTGATGTGAAATGACTTCCTCGTCCCAACAACCAGAGCGACCTTTTCTCCTCATGGAAGTCTTTAGGAGAGCTTGTGTTTCTGACTCAGTCGTACGAGTCCCACTCGAATGTTTTGGAGCTCATCCACAGCACGTGTATCAGTTAGCGAGTGGGCGTGTTGATCAGAGGTTTGCGTTGCAGTAAATCATTATCCGTCGCGCTGATGGATGGGTTTTAAAAATTCCCTTGTACTGTTGCGTGTTTTCGTCTGACTTTTTTTTTTTTCCCCCCCCAACTGAACAGAGCTTTCTCACACCGCTTTCTCAGAACTTTCTCACACTGCCTGTGTCGTCATGTTTAGGTGGTGAAAGACGGCCCACTTTCAGGAGTGGACGGACCATTTCACGGGCGTAAGCGATAACAAACCAATTACAGTGCTACTGCGCATGTCTAGTCTTGAAGCGTTTCCAGTGGCGATGGAAACCGAGACCCGTCCAAAACAACACGACCGGCGTGCGCTTTTTTAGGTCTAGCTAAAAGTGAAGAGGGAAGCTGTTTACAGAAACTGAAAATAAAGGATGAAGTGGTGTTATCAGACTCTTTAAATAAGAAGGAAGTGGTACCGTTATTACTCGGCTGATACCGAGTGCGTCTACGCGAGAGATGCGATAAAAGCCTCTCGCGAACTGGATGCTTACGATTATTTCCTTAGCAAAGAAGCTCGGAACATGGACAAGGTTTGTCTCGCTCTCTCTCTCTCTGTCTGTGTCTGTCTCTCTCTGTCTGTGTCTGTCTCTCTGTCTGTGTCTCTGTCTGTCTGTCTCTCTCTCTCTGTCTGTGTGTCTGTCTCTCTGTCTGTCTGTCTCTCTCTCTCTCTCTCTGTCTCTCTCTCTCTCTCTCTGTCTGTCGCTCTCTCTCTGTCTGTGTCTCTGTCGCTCTCTCTCTGTCTGTGTCTCTGTCGCTCTCTCTCTGTCTGTGGCTCGCTCGCTCGCTCTCTCTGTCTGTGGCTCGCTCGCTCGCTCTCTCTGTCTGTGGCTCGCTCGCTCGCTCTCTCTGTCTGTGGCTCGCTCGCTCGCTGTCTGTCGCTCGCTCGCTCGCTGTCTGTGGCTCGCTCGCTCGCTGTCTGTCTGTCGCTCGCTCGCTGTCTGTCTGTCGCTCGCTCGCTGTCTGTCTGTCTGTCGCTCGCTCTCTGTCTGTCTGTCTGTCGCTCTCTGTCTGTCTGTCTGTCGCTCGCTCTCTGTCTGTCTGTGGCTCGCTCGCTCGCTCGCTCTCTCTGTCTGTGGCTCGCTCGCTCTCTGTCGGTCGCTCGCTCGCTCGCTCTCTGTCGGTGGCTCGCTCGCTCTGTCGGTGGCTCGCTC
>JAFFST010048000.1:48002-71268 GCA_022414735.1 Noturus placidus | reverse complement strand
CACATTAAAATGCACTCCCAGTGTTTTGGTGTTAGCTGTGCAAAACATTTGCAACATGATGTCTTACACTGTGTAAAAGAAGCACGACCCTAAGCTCTATCCGTCAGGTTTTAGCTGTAACTCTGCGAGCTGTGCTAGACTCCCAGACGGGTTGTGAGGTAAAACATTCCTCCGCTTCATTGGCACCAGATGTCCAGGACGGCTGTGAGAGCCAAAGCAGCTCAGAGCGCTCGCTCTCTCTCTGTCGTGCTCTCTCTCTGTCGTTCTCTCGCTCTCTCTGTCGTTCTCTCGCTCTCTCTGTCGTTCTCTCGCTCTCTCTGTCGTTCTCTCGCTCTCTCTCTGTCGTGCTCTCGCTCTCTCCCTCTCGCTCTTTCTGTGTGTGTAAAAGGATTGGGGATAATAAAACAGTTATTAAAAGTGAATGAATAGTTAAACACTTCTGTAGTGGTTGTGTTGTAGTTTGTGAGCAGCAGGGCTTCTGTTTTTTTTCTTACACTTCATTTGCAATCATCTTCTCTGACGATGTTGTTTTTTTTCCCCCTCCGTGTCAAATTGTATTCTGTAGATTTACATTTAAGGATTGAAATGAAACTAATTAAAGTGTCTTGATGTTTACTTTCTCAGCTTTGGACAAGAGTAACATGAGTCTATAGGATGTTTTTGCCAAAGTATTCCTACATTCTGTCTATATAGATTTCATTAGGAACGCCTACCCTTGCATGCAATTATCCGAGCAGCCAATCATCTAGCGGCATCGAGAACAGGCAAGAGAGCAGCATCAGTTATACGTCCGTCACTTTTCATATCGAACATCAGAATGTGAACTCGTGACTTTTACAGTGGTATGATTGGTGGTTCGAGTGTTTTCACCCATAACAGTCTCTAGAAAACAAAAAACACCCAGCAAATGGCAGTTCTGTGGGCGGACATACTGCATTGATGAGGTATTTGTAACAGGCAGCAGTGAGAACGCTTGACGAAACCCGAGCTGGTTTTCTGTCTGAAGGTACAACCGGGAGATAACATTAGTTGGAGAGCTCCCTGGGCTAAACTGGCACACGGCCAAGTCTTCTGTCTCTGCCTCTGTCTTAGTCTCAGGGTTTTCTGACAGGTTTTTTTTTACAGGTTTTCTGACCTGTAGATCTGTGCTTTGTTCTGAAACAGGAACATAAACTGTCACAATGTTGTATTTCCTTGGCTCAGTTCGCTTTCACAATGTGAGTAAACTGTCCTCTTATTGGTCTGGGGGTGTGAGTTTATGTTCTGGGGTTCTGCCCATAGTGGTCATCCATCAAGATGGAGAGACAGCATCTCTGCAAGCTTATTGTGGCTTTCTTTTTAGCTGTAGTTTATCAAAATTATATGTTCCACAGAGCGATTAAAGGCCATCTCATTGAGCGTGCTCGGTAAACACTTTGTACGCTGTAGTGTTTTTAGTTGTTCGCCTTAGTTGTTCAGAAATATGTTCGTTCAGACATTAACATTTCAGCGAGGCATCGTACATAGTCTTTGGTCCGAGTTAAACCACGGTTTATGTCGCGAGCCATCAGTGAAGTACGAAGTTCCCGTCATATTAAAAAAAAAATATATATATATATATATATATATATATATATATTACACATACACACACCGGCCCTTTCCGGATAAGATTGGACACCCCTGAACCGTACGTACCAAGGGAGAAAACGCACCAGGTTCACAAACGAACGTTCCAAACGAGCCAGGTGTGAAAATCCCCTCAGTGTTTAGATTAGTGCGGTCAGTCTATTAAACCATTTATGTCATGGGCTGTGATTAGTCCCAATTAATCGCGACTTTAAAATGCTGGGATCTACTTGCAAACGTGCCGTGTTAATAAATAAATGTGTGACGAAATGGTTTACGGAAACAGGTTCTTCACATTTGTTATGTCAACTAGAAGAGTTTATTTAACGTGTGTTCATTTGCAATCTCTTAATTTGTTCAGGCATCCATATGAACCGCAGACATATTTAGCAGAAACCAACAACCGTTACAGAGTAATGTCTGCTACAAATTCAGAAATAGCTTACCTGTAAAATATTTTTGCGTAGTAACATCAATGCAACAATAAGTAGGCCTATTTTAGAAATGGAATGCCGTAATGTCTGAAGAGACCGAGCGAACAGTCTCGACATTCGGGGTTAATGATAATTACTTCACACGGTGTGCAACATGCCTCCTGTCAACCAATCATACCAGTTTACTCTTCTTTCAACCAGTTGGTCAGGCAGACTAGCTTGTACACATTTTCAGGTGGTAGAGCTGACCTCTTCTGCAGAATGTGGCTCGCCAAAGAGAACAGTCTCTCACATGGCACTGCTGAGGCAAGTGTAGCCCTTTTTTGCAATATGGGCCAGCTTTTATCATATGCACCTGCTTGTGACAACCTTTCTGGAGATTTACCTGTGGCTAGAACCTCATCAGATTAAGACTCTGATCCCATCAGTAGGAGGACTATCTTCTTTGGAGGCTCTGGCTCCACATTTTTTCCAGAGGTCTGTGGTGCAGGTTTTCAATCCTTCAGCATCTCACTCTGCTTTTGCCACACCTCTCCCGTCTTTGCCCTGGGCGAGCACTGAAGGTCATGAACGTAGGATCAAGAGCGGTTGCTACCTTTTTAATCACCACAGGTTTGAGTTCTCCTTTCGCAACTTGAAGTGCGCCATGTTGGCAGGGTCAACATCAGAGACATCCATTGTACGCCGGAGATGACATGAGCAGAATACATACTTTTCACCACCTACAGTGCAACCAGAGCACCACGCAATTGACTGAACGTGTACAGTTTTCATTCAGATGGCATCAATTAAGGGGTTAGGCCTTGAGAAATCACATTACCTGCAGTGCACCAGCAACATTTCCAACTTTGCCAGCCTGAGATTAGCACGGCGAAGTTGTGCTTCTGCTGTTCCAGCAGATCTTTTGTTGCGTTATCATTTCAAGAGTTGAATTCCAGAGTGTTGGTACATTCTGGACGAGAGACTCCTCTATTAGTCCGTGAGAGGCTTTGCTGAGCTTTCAGCTCTGCTGTGTCTGAAGTGTCCGACTGTTTTGCGGCACTTGGCGAAAACGCTGTCAGATCCGCCGTCCCGTCAAGTCACTGTGATCACCCTTTGTATCATGTACATGCTCAATTCGTAAACTCGCAGCAGCAATCATTCTGTTCCTGTAGTCGTGACCTTGCCTGTTATCTCCCACTCATTTGGAACTTTGAGGAACTGGCTAGCGTTTACTTCGGCAAAAATGCCCTTCTGTTCTTAAAATGCTTAAAGTTAACGAGTTCATCTGCCAGTTGTCATCGATTAGGTGTGCTGTTACTCCGAGGTAGACGCCCGGTGGTCTCCAGTAAGTGCAGTAAAAGCCTCACTGCTTCACTTTCGGAACGCTTGCCCCGAGTTTGACGAGTGCGGCTCGTTGACGCCGTCTTAGCACTAGCATCTTTGCTAACATCAGTACCTTTGACGAGATGGTACTTTAGAGTTGTCGTTCTTCAGTGGAAGGACAGTTCGTCACTGCGATAAGTGCACACAACGTTGGTTTGATCAAAACTTCCATCTGGAAGCTTTTTATAACTAAGCTCGCCATTCAGCAGCGCAGGACGCCGTCTCCTCAGTACTCGTGTTAGCTGTGCAAAGCTAAGTAGCTATCTGCGCTGCGATAACTGGGAGAAGTTGGGGTCAAACGACGCGTTAATGTTTAGATTCATCTTACTGACTCGTTAGACAAACATTCCTCCGTTGTATTTTTTTCTGAGGAATCGTTTACGCCTGATGAAATACTGCAGATTTAACACGTCAAATCACGTTCATTCGCATGTCGCGAATACTATAGAGTTCACAATCAGTGAGTGTTCAGTGCTCAAGGTCCGTGGAGCGGCCGTATGGGTGTGCCCGAGTTTGCAGTGTCTTAGTTGGGCGCATGTTCGACAGAGAGGTTGATGTCATGGTGTTTAATCTGACTGTAACAGGGCATGCAAATGACAAATGTCTTGTCAAGTGTGTTGTTTGTTTCTCTTTTCTTTATCGTCAGACTCGTAAAACCCAAAGTGTTCCCAACTGTCAACTCTTACAAAAGAAACCGCTGACTTGACTTCTCGCTGCGAACGTTCCTTACTACCTAACTTCTTAGGACATCTCTCCTTCGCTCCTTCTTTTATTCTTTTCCTCACTCCTTCTTTCAGTCTTTTCCTCATTCATTCTCTCCCTCTCTCATTCTCTCCTCTTCTCCCTTTCTATTCTCTACTGATCTCCTTCCCTCCTTCTTTTATTCTTTTCCTCACTCCCTCTTTCCAGTTCTCCCTTTCTCCGTCTCTCCTTTTCTCCCTCTCTTCTCATTCTCTATCTCTTCCTCTCTACTAATCTCCCCCAATCTCTCCTTTCATTCTTTTCCTCTCTCCTTTCCCCCCTCTCTATTCTCATTCTCTCTCCCTTCCTCTCTCCTTCTTTTATTCTTTTCCTCTCAATCTTTTCTTCTATCCCCTTCTCCCTCAGTCTTATTTCGAAAGTCGATATGATTTGTGTTTTATTAATCAGTTCTTCCACCGGTGCAGAATCTTCAAGCGTCCTGATGCATTGTGCGAGTGATTATCTCCCCTCACTGCTCCTCAGCGTAGTCTGTTAACAGTTGTTTTTGAGTAAGTAAATAAGTGGGTAGATAGTGAGTTTTCCAGCGTTTAGCTTGTGCTGTTTTGATCACATCATCTTGTTCCTTTTTAGCTGCCTCAGCAGAAGTTGGTGGAAAAATGCACAATGATTCATGTCCTTTTTCTGAGAAAACTGCTTAAGATTTATAAAGGGAACGCACCTAATGTCTTGCTTCCCCTCTTTCTCTCTCTGGCTCTGTCTCTCCCTCTCTCTCTCTGTCTCTCCCTCTCTCTCTCTCTCTCTGTCTCTCTCTCAGAGCAGTTTGTTTGGGTGCTGGCAGTAATTCTCTCTGCACCACGACAATGGATGTGCAGCCAATAGCATCAATATTGATTCCACTGTTTTCCTTTAAATACGCCAGCTCCTGTAACCATACCTACTCCGGTGACCGGGTCAAGTGAAGTGTTTACACAAAATGGCCAGTTTTGTCATGGATCTCTCGTAATTCGACGTCAGAGGTATAATTAGTCAGTAGGAGGGTCACAATTCGATTCATGAATCGATTCATTTTCAATCTTCAGAATATTTGAAAGAAAATTTGATGAACAGCGATGACTGAAAAGACTGAATCGTAAACAGTGCAAAAACAATGAGCGTTTTGACCAAAATAAATTTTTTTAAAATCGCTACGAATTGCTAGAGGTTTAATAATACTGTGAACATGTACTACAGGTTCACAATATCTTATTGAAAGGGTTTTTTTTCTTTCTTTCTTTTTTTAAATGATAAATTCTCCCCAAAATTTGATTGAAGATGCAAAGAATCTGAGGAAAAATGTCAATTGAACTGTAAGAGCTCCAAAGTTGGTTAAAGTGCCCGGTTTCTGCAGCGTTTGGTGTTTTATAAGCTAGTGAAGAGCGCTTTTTGAACCATTATAATAATGTGCTCATGTAATTGTTTAACGTCCACGAGAGAAGGTGAAAAGCGTGCGCTCTATATATTTGTACTTTACGGTTTGCACAGTTTTGGGATGTCTGGCGTTCAAACCATGCAGCTGCATTACATGCGTAATTAATAGCACATTTCCACGATGCTCATCGTCGCATGTTAGTCATTAGTTGTGGTGTGTTTGTTTATTTGTTTATACTTCAGTACATATTCAGTGCTTTGACGTATACAAGCTGCTGTTTTGCGATGCACATTCCCGCCCTGGACCCTACTTGGCTGTGTAATTCGTACGCGTCCTCGTTCCCTTTAAATCTGTAGCCTTTTTTCGCAATCGATTACAGCTGTCGGTTGTTTTTAATCCCGAGCCTTTCGGCACACATAAGCAATCATCACGAGACGTCCTTATTTTTCTGAGTTTCTCACTCGGATCTTTTTCTACAGAAGAATCCAGGTTGCTCCTGTAAGTTCAGGTCTTCCTAAAGAAGCTTTCTAGGCCTTTTTTTGCACTCTAGGGTTGGCTGTTAATCCGTCAGATTAACAACCAGGAACTTTTGTTTAAAAGCCTTTAAATCGACCCCCATCACTCACTTTCTCTCTTCACCTTTTGAAAGCGATGAGGTGGTGGGGAGCGTTTTTTTTATTTTTTTTTTTAGGAGGGAGAGTTCACCACCAAAGAGCCTCTTGATACACTGTAGCTGAGGTGACATAATGGCCAGGCTGGGTAAACACATGAATCTGTTTGCACTAGGGCTGCAAGGAAGATTGCTCTTTGTCGTCACCTCCGCCATAAACACCCAAACACGCACACACGGGGACAAGCTGTGGAAACCCATGGGACCTTCTGCACATGATGAAACGTTTCAGTGCTTGTTTAGTACGACTTCGCGCCTCTCATTCTATTTGTTACACGTTCACACGTACACACATTTTGTCAAAGGAAGCGAGGTTTGGAAATTAGTGGAACAAACTACGTGGCGCACAGGAATGTTAGCACGGTGTAACGAGGATGAGCCGGAGGGGCGAAGTCAACCAGACGCATCCTCAGGAAAAGAGAGTATTTTTATTTCTCTTCTGTTTTTCTGTCCAGCTTCATCTTCAGCCAGCAGTAGCCATGTGTATCACATCATAACACACCCGGCAGTGAGTCTTCCAAGCAGGGGTTGGGTGTCCATATTTCCCTAGCGGTAGCACTAAAGATATTTTTTGCTTTTCCACTGAGGGTACTGTTCGTTCTGTGGGAACAATGTGCACTAGGTGTATTAATAACTGGTGACTTTTTAGGTTTTTGTTTTCCCCGAGTTCTATGTAAAATATTTGGTCGTATCCTGGTGTAAGCGTTAACCAATTACGAAGCTGTCCTGCTGATTAGGCTTAACACACAACTGTGTGTTTGCTCTTGAACAGACTCAAACTGATTGACTAGCAAGACCGAGCTAACCTAGTTGGTCGTCTGTGATCGTTCTACAGCCGGGGAATTATATCCATTATATCATGTCCTGAGGTTTGTTGCTTTATCTTTATAGTATAGTTTAGTATTGCAATCCAGTGTGCTTCTTAGACTATTAGGCCACGCCCACATACTTTAGACAGGAAGATCGCAATCCAGTGTGTTTCTTAGACTATTAGGCCACGGCCAAATACTTTAAACAGGAAGATTGCAATCCAGCTTGCTTATTAGAATATTAGGCCACGCCCACATACTTTGGACAGGAGGATGGAAATCAAGCGTGCTCATCTCAAAGCGTATTCTGAAACAATTTCACATCACACAGGCCTTGTTTGCACTTTACCAATATTAATTACAGTATATACAAAAGAAAAACCCAAACAAAAGCTTGGTGTCTCATGGGTTTAGAAAACTGTGCTGTGTGAGAGCTATGAAAATGATGGTTTGTGTTTTTGAGATATTATACTCGAACTTTTCTGGATTCTTGAATCATTTCCCGTCTCCGTCGTAGATAAAAGAATCGATGTAAACGTCACCTTTTTATTTCCATGTATGCAAAATCTGGGGCCTTGCTTGGAGCCGGCGATGTTCGAGTGGCAGGGGTGGAGATGGTTTGAATGGCGGTATTGATTCTCTGCGTACAGATCTCCAGTGTTTCTGAACAATGCGACACTTTGGCTCGGTCTCCAAGTGGCTCCGTGTTTCGGCATGTTGTGTCATTTCTGAAACACTGGGCGGCATCTAGCACAGCCTGCGCCGGGATATGACCTCATGTTTCTATGGTTTCTCAAGTCTTGGTTCTAGTCATTGCAATGACTCTTTGACCTGAGTGTTTCTTTTTATCGGGTTTCGACAGTTCGAATGCCAGCATTGCTTTACTAAACCACATAATAAATCTTACCGTATACCATTTTCTATATATAAAATGGTGTGAATTTTTAAAAGCACACTTCCTGTGATATCATTCTGACCCCCTTTTCTCTCTCTTTATTGCAGGAAGTGACCGCAAGGCCTTACGGACACGCTGCGCTTTGTGTCGCTTTTCACGGAGAATCTGGAATCTGCTAACACACACACGCTTCCTATGAAGATTAACTACCTCTGGGGCATTAGGGAGGAACTCTAGACAGGCTCTGGATGAGTTTCCCAGCAGCAGTGGTGTGTTATCTCTCTGACAGACTGGATCTGTCAGCCTGCTAGTGTTCGGTCTGTGCCAAGGCGCCATCGTCCTGTAGCTGGACATTTCACTTTTTTCACTTTCCTTACTGTTGACCAGTGGACCGTTACTATTCTCATAATCATACTGTGGGATTGTTTTTGTTTTTTCTTCAGACACCTTTTTAAAAGTTTTCTATTTTTTATTAGAGGTCTATATGCACACACAAACGGGATTACAATACAAAGTTATAAGGATTTTTCTTTCTTTTTTCCCCCACTTCCGTTCGAAGGATATATTATGCACTTTTGGGATTTATTTTCAGGATTTACGGTGTGAAGAGAAAAAGATTTTATCTTTAACTCGATTAGGAAACAAAAAAAATAATATAGCAGCAACACATTGATCCTGTGTATATATTTTTTTTGTTTGTTATTGTTGGATTCCCCTCCCCAAACACGTTGTGAGCTACAGCAGTGCTGCGCGTCTCCTTCGGACGTTCACACGTGACCGTGTTTGTGTCTCTCTCTCATCACTTCTCTGCCAAGGAATACTGACATGACTCTCTGGCTCATGGAGCATTTAAGCTACCAATTTACTTGAGGAAAAAACGAAGTTTCCACGGTCGTACATCGAGGCAGAAATCATTATCGATTTCTAAATCAAAATAAAGGCAAACCGAGAAAGTCTTTGCCTAGCCCGTGGTGGGAAAAGGGCACTTCCTGGCCGCGTCCACTACTTATGTATTGTTGCAGCGCGCAAGAAAGTAAAATGGACTACAAGCGACGCTTCTTGCTTGGCGGGTCCAAGCAGAAAGCGCAGCAGCAGCACCAGCACCAGCAATACTCGCTGCCCGAGCTGGGCCGAGCCCTTAGCGCGCCGCTCGGGACCTCCTGCTCCACCCCGACCCCGATGGCACCTGTAGGCCCCACCCTTTCAGCTTGCCCTGATGTTTCAAGCACGGGCAACACCACAACCGCCGTCGCCGACATCCAGCAAGGGATCTCGAAGTACCTTGACGCTCTGAATGTCTTCTGCCGCGCCAGCACCTTCTTGACAGACCTCTTTGGCAGCGTGTTTCGCAACTCGCGCTACTCCAAAGCTGCCATGCAGCTCAAGGACGTGCAGGAGCACGTGATGGAGGCGGCCGGCCGCCTCACGGCTGCAATAAAGCCCGAGATCGCCAAGATGCTGATGGAGCTCAGCGCCGGTGCCGCCAACTTCAAAGACCAGAACGACTTCAGTCTTCAGGACGTAGAGGTACGATGCAGGGAATTCGACATCGCTTATTACGCTGATGAAATGAGTCAAATTCGACATACATTAGGAATGTTAGTAACGTATTCGGTCACAAAGAACCGCTTCAGATTCTACACGTCTCCAGGAACTCTTCTGGATTAGAATTACAGGTTCACTTAAATACACTTAAATCTAGCACTTTAATCTTCACTGGTAGAAAGTTTTCCTATTATTTTGCTGAGTAAGCACTGTCTGGAGAGAACAGGGAAATAACTTCTGCTTATCACTTAGTAAGTTATTTCCATTTATGCGTAATATCAAACGCCATCATGTTTCTGAGAAATGTGTTGGAGAGCTGTTCCCTTTTATTACCATGACTATTTATTTATTCTTTCCCTTAACATCAAATCCTTTCAGCACTGATGTTACGGTAGAGAAATGAATTATAACACAAAACTGATGAACAGTAATTAATAATGCATAATAGCAGCAGATCTGGTTATTTTTTCACAAGAATAAATATGGCGATAATCTGTTTTCTGTATTGTTAGTGTATTTAGTTAAAGCATTCTTCTATTTCTATTGAGGGAGTCCAAGTATTGGGTCTTTTAGGGAGAACCGTAATGCGCCTCCCCCCCCACCTTTGCATATAGCCATCATTTTTCACATAACCAGATCGTATTGAAAAAGAAAAAGAAATATGTTCCTTCGTTCATTCTTCTTCAGTAAGAGCTTTATCCTGGTCAAGGACTTCGTTGATCTGGAGCTTGTTCCAGGAAAAGAAACCCTGGATAGGATATTCACAATTTAGAGTCTCTGGTCCAGTGAAACTACTGGCATTTTTGAGACGCCTCTCGTCGCAGAGAAAAAAGTCCAGTGGGTGGATTTGGATTTGATCTGATCCGACTCCTCCTGTAAGCCTAGCCCTTAACTTTAACCCATACAGCTCTGTAGAACACGTTAAACACACTTATCCAGAGTGATCAGGGCTACATCAGGTCTGACCCCACCTCACCGACCTTTTTTTTTTTTAAATAAATTTTTTTATTTTTTTTCCTGCCACGAGGGGTGCTTGGCATTTTTCGTTGTGAAAGGAAATTGGAGGAAACCCACGCTGACATCATCTGTAAGGACCTTAAGAGTGACTACGTTTACATGGACAGCAGTAATCGAATTATTGACCTTATTCTGAATAAGACAATATTCTGATTAAGGTGTTCACATGAGATGCTTTTAGAATACTGCTTTCATGTTCCCGTTTTACATGTTCTAGAACATAGATGGATTAACGGCACACATCATTACGTCACCGCGCCACGCCGTCATTATGAAAGCTTCAAGTGCAGTTAATTATTTGTCATGATGTACGTGTAAATAGACGACTGCTTGAAGCTGTGGGCTGCGTCCCAAACCACATACTTATATAGTAGCTGAGATACATTTCACTTCCTACTATATAGCAGGTAAGTACGTGGTTTAAGACGCACCGATAATGCGACTGAAACAGGAAATACGCCACACGTCTTAATTCCATTTGTGTTTATTTCGCGTATGATTTATAATCTGATTAATGTCATCAATAATCTGTTTACATGCGAGTTTCTTAATCAGAGTATCATTTTAATCGGGTTCATATCGGAATATCGTTGTTCGTGTAACACTTACCGAGTGTTAGCTGTTGAAAGGTTTTTTCAAAGCAGAAATCATTTGCTGAGACCGTGGAAATGTGAACAAATATCCTTTTACTCAGCTTTCTTTTGGTTATCCAGGAGTATCACTATCTTTCTGAGACTTTTCTACGGAACGTCAGGTCACACAAACATAATCACATTCATCGTTTCGTTAGAAAGCGTGCTTGCGATGAGTTGGGGGAGCTTTAGGAAGATTTTGATGTGGATTTTAGTCAGCATTTTCTATATATATTTTTCTATTCTTGAGATTGTGTTTCTGTGATATAATTTTTTTTCTATAATCTGTTCGACCGTTAGTTCAGAAGTAGATTCCAGTGTTGGACGAGTGTGTAAGGTCTTGCTCAGTCCTCGAGAGTTTCCTAAAAGAAGCTTCTCTCTAATTTAGTGGAAGTTCAGTCGAGCTCCTTACAAAGGAGTTCTTCCTCTCGCTCGATTAAAATATTTCAGTGGCTCGCAGTTATTTTTTTCCCTCTTTCGGACAACAGTAATCTCTCCTTGGTCTTGCCGGTCGTTCCTGAGGTTAGCCCTGCTGGTGTTTTCCCAGAGCCGGATAGACTGAAGTTTAGCTCGTCAGCTTAAATGCGTTTTAAACGGTCTTTTATGAGTGGAGGAGGACCGTGCCATGGTGGATGTGGATGCGGATGTGGATGTGGTCGTGCCCAGAGCAGGAAGGCCGCACGCCACAATCCGTAAAGCAGGTCATCTTGTGGTGAGGAGCGAGAGTCGCAAGAGAGAGGAGCAAGACCTCAGACCTGCACCAGCACTTCTTCTTTAGATGTTGATTTCTGACTAGAAACATGCGAGTTTAGGAACTTGTGTCTAAAATATATTGTGTAATCAAACTACGTGGACATGCATTTCTATTTTCAGATCGTTAATGTTAAAGTTGCTTTGTGCAACGTGTGAGCACCTTCCTGTATCTTCTGTAAGCCATCATGGCATTAACTCAACACGAATATTGGAGCAGTGTGTGTTAATTATTCTTATACCATCATATTAACGGAGATGCAGTGCGGTTGATTTTAATGCACTCATTGTGATTTGTTATTGTTTCCATAGCAACAGCTCATATAACAGTCTGTACAGGATTTCACGGAATTTGATTGAGATTCTTGTGACCAAAAATGATTGCTGCTTTATATTTGAACGTGATGTAAGTTGTGGAGGTTTTTGTGCTTTAAAAATAATTTTTTTGGCGAAATCAAAATCGCACGAGATTGTCTTTAGACAGCGACGTTTGTTGGTAAGGGAGACTGTTTAGCTGTGCTCGTGTTCGGGCTTTGGCTGGATGCGTGTTGTGATGTCACGTCACATGTCTTGGTCTGAGAACGAGGAATGGGGGGGTGAAAAGTGGGACGTTTTGTTCTATAATTAATAGAAGATTGTCAGTGTTGGTACATTGATGTGGCATAAGAGGAATAAAACATTTGAACACTCCTGAAGTGTTTTATTTCTTACTCGTCATTTCAGATCATCCCCAAAATAGACAGATCGTGCTGTTTTCAATGCAGTCATTCTACAGTCTTTTAATGTGGACCGTTGACGAGTCCTAGATCGTTTAGAAGATTCATTTTATTTCACTTAATTTTGTTAATCCGTGATTCTGTGTTCAGGAAAAAAAATGCAGCGCGAGTGTCCTTGATTCTCCAGTGTTGGCCGGGAAGTTCAGGATTCATGGAAAACAAATGGCATGGTTTTTTTTTTTTTTCTTTCTTTCTTTTTTTTTCTTCTTTTTTTTAAAAAAAGAAATCCGAGTACTGCTCCCTGTCTGCTCTGTGCGACTCAGCTGCAAAGTATGCATGAAAATGTCAGTTTATTAGCCCGCTGTCTACTGCGCTCAGGAGCTAACCACAGGAAACAGAACTCCGGACAGGCGCGCACACACACGGACTGTACGAGGTGTGGCATTTCTGAGTGTCTTGTTTTAGTTGTTTTTGTTCGATTAAGCCTGTGCTCTGTAGCGATGGAGGTGTCGGGTTGCACTAAAGCCGCCGAGCTCTTGGCAGAATCTGATGCCGGGTTTTCCCCACCATCCCCTGCGATACCTGATACTGCTTTTGTCTAATTTAAACACTGCTATTATCTGTGGGGAAGAACAAATAGGAAGTATACAACACCCAGCTTGCCTGGGTATAAGGTATATTCTTCTAGCTGGGGTTTTCCCCTCCTTAAACACTTTCTCATGTTGATGGGCATTGTGTAAAACATCTCGGATATAGCCTCTAGGCGTCAGTTTCAGTGAAGGAGGCATGGCCTCTGGACAGCGATTTCAGTGAAGGAGGCGTGGCGTCTGGATGGCTGTTTCAGTGAAGTAGGCGTGGCCTCTGCTCTACAGTCTCTTCCTGACTCAATTTTATAGTGTACTGTTTATTATTATCTAGTCAATTAAGTCAAAATGTTTAAAAGCTTTTGATATGAATATCAGTTTAAGGTTCCTCGTCCAGTGGCATGACTTTGTTCCTTGGGTTTAGAATGGTTTGTTTGCGCTAATCACTGGCAGTTCAGTCTCTGAGAGTTCATTATTGACCTTTCCTCTGAAACTCCCTCGAATTTTTTTTTTTTTGGGCTTGGAATGAGTCTAAGCTAAGCCAGTCTGGTTTCATTATTTCTGCTCCATTCTTGTGGTCAGGGTTGTCCCATGCTCTGTGTGTGACTGAAACTAGTGCAGCCTTGTTTTTCCTGTCTTCGCCTATGAGGGGGTGGGGGGCACATATTTCTGCTTTTTACAGCTCAGGCTGCAGGTATTTTCAGCATGCACCTGTGAAAAAACACCCCGGCCTCGCTCGGTGAAGACGGGATGTGTCT
The DNA here is from genome assembly GCA_022414735.1 of Noturus placidus. Classification (NCBI taxonomy): domain Eukaryota; kingdom Metazoa; phylum Chordata; class Actinopteri; order Siluriformes; family Ictaluridae; genus Noturus; species Noturus placidus. Next base: position 57,375 of record JAFFST010048000.1, on the reverse strand, counting down.
CTTTCTCTCTCTCTGTCTCTCTCACTCTCTAATTTATGTCTCTCTCTCTCTTTCTGTCTCTCTCTTTCTGTCTCTCTCTCTCTGTCTCTCTCTCTCTCTCTAATTTCTGTCTCTCTCTCTCTTTCTGTCTCTATCTGTCTCTCTCTGTCTCTCATCACTTGTAACGTGTGTTGGAAGGCGAGTCAGTTACAGAGGAAATCGGAGATGTTCGGAGGCGATGCGTCAGGCAATCCACAACACGTGGAGCTGTTGAGAGGCTTATCTCAAAAACTTTGCGTCTTAGTGTTTTACGCTCTGGCCTTGGCCTTCACGTTACGGTGAACGGCAGGGAACGAGAGATTCCCTATTAAGGCAGAAGATCCTGAGGATCTCCGTAAGGAACTGGAGCACCGTTAACATTCAGAGTGTAGATCAGGAGCTACAGCTTCTCAGTATACATGGTACTTTTCTGCCTGATATGTTGGTTGCGTCGGACAACGCGATTCGTTCATAGCGGTAGCTCCCAGCTTTACGGTCCGAGGTTTGATCTTGAGCATCGGTTACCTTTCGCCACTTTTCCACTGCGCGGTACGACTCGACTTCTGAGCTCGCTTTTTCACTGCAGTTTAGCGCTGCTGTCTTCCACTCGCCTTCACGCAGGAATAATGCCGTATTATCGAAGCCTCAGGACGTATTCCTGTTCACTGAACCCTATTAATGATGTAAAAATAACGGCGGCCTAGACCCTACCATAGTGCTCGGTACGACTACGTTACTCTCAGGTGTGACAGGAGAGACTTCGAGAAACGCCTGATTGGAAGTCTGTAACTAGCGAGATGTAAAAATCTAAGATGGAGACCTTTTGTTGTGATTTTATCTGTATTGAGATAAACCATGCATCATTTTTAATGAATAGAATATTACAGTATGTATTAATGACACACATTTATTAAGGCACGATACAGAACCTCGACCGAAGTGGAACCAATCAAGGTACTATCCAGAGTGGAAAACGCGAGCAGAGCAGATTCGAGCCGTACCGTACTGTACCGTGCGGTGGAAAAGCCTCGTAGCTTGTCTGTGGCGCCGTGTTTTGTTCACACACGGTGTCGGAACCGCCATGACTCTGAAGCGAGGACAATTACCGGGTAATTTCATTTGTCTCAGTGCTGATGTTCTGCTGGTGTGTCTGCTGAGTCAAGGTGTTAATAAGCAGAATTAATTCATCCCAACATGACGCGTGTCTAAATGAGAAGGCCACGGGTAATCCCTACACAGATTTCCTCCTCCTTATCAAAGACCTTTTAAAAAATAACTGATTTTCCCACTAGAGCTATCGGATGTCTATAAAGCCAAAATTACGAAACGTAGAAATGAAGCCGAGCTGAGAGCGTGTCTGGTTAACTCGTCTGATTTGATAGCACGGGTAATGAGGCACAAGCTTGTGTGTGTGTGTGTGTGTGTGTGTGTGTGTGAAGGAAGCAGAATGTTTCATAACTGAGGACAAATGAATTGTGGCAGGAGTACGATTACCTGTAACACAAAATATATAACGGCTCATATAACACTTATTAGTGATCGCTCAAAGTCCTGTCTAATGCACCTTAACACATATTGTCAGCATACATAGACTACCGCTCAAAAGTTTACACACCCGTTCTTTATTTTTATGATGTTTTCCCATATTTTGTAGTAATAATAACAAAAATAGTCATCAAAACTCAAGTAACACAAATGGAATTATGGGAATTATGTTTATGATTAAAATCCAAAATAAATCTAAATAATTTAGTGTTTTAGCATCTTCAGTGTAGACGGGCTTTTCACCTAGAAATTTCCAGAAATGTATTCTTGGCGCTCTCTCTCGAGCCATTTCTTGAGGAATTTCCCCCCGAGATGATTTTTAAACAGTATTAAAGGAGTTCACACCGACACCGGACTATTCGGAAATATTTCCCTCCAAGTCGTGAGTTTAAATAAAGATTTATTTGTAAATAAAACATTAGTTTTAGTCTCATGAAAGAAACGGATACGTCGGCAAGATTATATTTTCGTCTCCGACACCGATTTCAAAACATTTAATCACACGCCTTCAGATCAAAAGGTACTTAAGATCATGAGAAACATTTCAGTCGAGCGTCCATCTCCAAACTTTTAATGTTCACTGCTGCAGAGTATTTTAATCTGTACAAATTTTATTCTTGGCTGAATTTACCCAAGTGTCAAGCGTGTGATGGCGCGCCGATACGATATCAGTACGTCATTTTGTTTCACCTCAGTGGAGATACACGATCAACTTCTTCATCTGCAGAAAACAGTGTGTAATTCCCAGCCGTAACATAATCTGATGGTGTGTATATTATATATTATTAAGGCTTACTCCAGAGTGGAGTACTCCAACCGTTCCACATTTTTGCTTTATCGACGCTCCGGATTCACCTGAGCCAGGTAATAAGTGTTCTCCACAAGCGGGAGAGCCGAGCGGGAATTGTTGCGATGATTGTGCACCTACGCTAACTTTTCTACTTTATCTGGTCCTTGCCTTGAGAGAATCATTCGACGCTTGACACAGTTATTCGTTTTACGCACTCAATACACACCTTAGAAGTAATGCCAAGACGTTTCATTTTGGATGGTGGTTTTAATTTCGTTCAGGATCTGATCCATAAATAGCGGTGCTACAGTGACTCTTGTCCTCCTGGGATTGGATCTCACACCCTTGTAATTGAGAACATTAAACACCGAGCTATTTTTTTTTTTTTCTTTCTTCTCCTCAGGTACTGGGCCGCTGTTTTCTGACCGTGATGCAAGTTCATTTCCAGTTCCTGTCTCAGGCTCTGCAGAAAGTGCAGCCGGTGGCGCAGTCGTGCCTGGCCGAGGCGCTGGCGCAGGTGCAGGAGCGCTGCGCAGGGGCTCGCAGTCAGGCCGGTACTCTCGGCGAGCTGGACGAGGCGGCACGCTCGTGGAAAGGGGCTGCAGAGGTACGCAGCACATAGACTGTTTTTTTTTTTTTTTGTCAGTTTTCTTGTGATACTCACTATGCCATCTGATGATCACTTGTGGTTTTGGAGGGGGCGTGGCCATGTACACGTGTCCTCACTGAGTGATGAACTAAAAATGTGAACGTTCCTGCTGATGAATGATCCGGCGGTATAATGGCGGATGATGCTGATTGGCCCACATTTGTCGTTATTCCATTTTATTGGATAGTGATGCTGATTGTGTGCATATGTGTTCATTCTTCAGGCGACGGCACGTCTCCGAGAGCGAGGGCGTGACGGATGTCTGGCTGGTTTTCAGGTGCAGCAGCTCTTCTGCTCCCACAGCCCCTCTCTCCCCGACCAACAGCTCAAAGAGCTCAACCTGAAGATTAACAGCGCTCTGCAGGTCAGACCTCCGACGACTAGACACGTCTGTTTGCTTTTTGTAATAAAACACTGAAAGACGAGATGTTTTGATGCTTATAAACACAGCAACGCATAAGAGACCGCCCACATATACATATACACTTTTACAGCAAGCCATGCACCTTACCCAGGTAATCGGCACACCTGTTATAGGACACTTTCTTTAAGCACCAGGTAAAAAAGTAAAACCTCTGTTCGCTCCACGATCATCTCACAGTATAGTCATGGAGCTTCTGTGTTGGAGATGGCTCCATGCATCACCAACGCTGAGAGATAATAATATAGCATGGAGATTTGTGTTTTCTGCCTGGAATCCTAAATCTTAAAAGCAGGAGAGTGTTACCATGCTAGCTAAAACACGAAGCAGGAAACACACACCAGGGTGAATGGATAACCAGCTGACTCTATGTGAAGTAATGTAAATGAGCCTGACGTAGAAAAACGCAGAGGAGCTCGACAACACTGAATAGCTGAGTAAGTTCACAGCTGGGTAATGATACAAATTCCACAATGAATGACGTCATTCACAATATAATATATCTTGCAGCATAATAATACAGACTCTCACTCCGAGTCCTGTTTGATTTGTTTGATATTCTCTCTCACACTTGTACTTCCTCGATTCTGATTGGCTGATGGCTCCTGCCTGTCACTTTGTAATCTGCCTTTTGTCACGCCTGGTGCATGGTGTATACGTACAGATGTATACTGATATAGTGTGATTTACTACTACAGGGATGTCTTGGTGACTCGCAGCAGCACAGAAACAACCGAATATTCAGGGCTTTTGATTGGTTCCGATTGTTTTAATTAAAAAAAAAAAAAGAATACACAAAGATGCTTTATATTGTGTTGCGTATGTTGTGTGTAGGCATACAGATCTGCGCTGGACTCTCTGGGTCACTGTGAGTACGTTCTCAAAGGAGGCTTTCACCTGAAACCCAAAGCTATAGAAGCAGTGTTACAGGTATGGACCGCTGAGTCAACCGTTGCATGATCCAAACCTGCGAAGTGTGTATAGATGTTGTTTTATTTGTCTATGTATTTATTAGAGGAGATGTATATGAGCCTGCTAATTCTTTCTTTAATTGTTAAGATTTATATATGAGAATAAGTGTGCGTGCGGATGTGTGTAGGGTTGCTGTAGTGAGGCTGAGGCTCAGCAGGCAGGCCGTATGCAGACCACATCTCAGCCACTCCAATGCGAGTTACCCACAATCCCCCTGCAGATCGGCTCGCACTTCCTCAAAGGAGTCTCCTTCAACGAGTCGGCCGCCGACAACCTCAAACTCAAAACGGTACAGACACTTCACAACACGCGCTCTCGACTCATTTCTCAAGTCCTGGTCCTTTGTTCCAGGAACAACACTCGGTCTCTAACCGGCGCAACCGCTCTGCGTTCCCGTTCTGCCGTTAGAAAATCCTACATGTGTTTCCCTGCAATGCAGACGTCCCCTGGAGCACAGACGCTCCTTTCTTCCTGTCTTACCTTGTCCTGGGAGGCTTGAGTTTATGTTCCACTGTAGTACTTTTCAATTTTTACTTCAGCCGAAAATATGATCAGTGTCTGAATTCCGCTTTTTTTTTTCTCTTCCCTTATACAGTAGTTAAATAACGTAAGCTATGTTATAATGCTCCAGATTAGCATAGTGCAGACCGCATGTTTAAATCATTACACACTTTTTCTGTCAAATTGAGTTCAAAGAGATGTCATGGTTAAAAACAGACCTTTTGAATTCTGAATAATTGTACTCAAGTTTTTATGGAGTTTGTGCAGATTTCTATATAACGAGACTCAATGATGAACCTCGACAATGTAATCGGTGATAAATTACTGCTATTTTATGTAACGTTTCACGCCGTCAAGCGTGAAATTGCTTATTTATTTCAATTACGCACACAGATTGACTGAAAAGTTCGCCAGAACCGCTCGTTTCATATTAATGACTTGAAAGATAAACATTCGAATAACAAAAATTTGTAATTTAACACACTAGCAGTTCAGCTAAGTAAAAAAAAAAAAAAGTAACGGCGCTTTAAAAGAGGAAGAAGATGCACTGTGGCTGATGCACTGTGTTTTTCGCCATTTACTCGTCATTTGGTTGGTTGTTTTTGGCTCCGTAAGAGCTTCGCCTTTTAAGGAGTTTTGTGGGCGTCGCCGAATGTAAATCAGCTGCGACGTCATTTGTAGGCAAATTGTCGTTTATTCAAATAACAATCAGCGTTACAGAATGCTTTGTAAGTAAATTTTAGTTTGGTTCAGCCTACGAAAAGATTCAGACACGACGAGAGGGTCTTTGGATAAAGGCAGAGGAGCATGTGATGCTAAACCTGAGGATATTCTTTCTTTCTTACTTGCTAGCTACTTCAGCCGTGTAAAGTGGTTTTGCCGAACTATTCTTATGATCATCGTACACGTTGGAGTCCTGAGTTAAAGAGGTGTATAAAAAGTTCAGTTTTGGAGTTGTATCTGTGTTTGAAGTGGCTTTTCTTCTGCTCTTTAGCACACCATGTTACAGCTCATTAAGGAGGCGTCAGGGCAGAACGGCGTGTCTGCACGTGATGACTCCCCCGTGACTGAGGTGCTGAACCTGGTGTGTCCCTCGACCTGGAGGGGGGCGTGTAAAACGGCCGTGCAGCTGCTGTTCGGACAGGCCGGGCTGGTGAGACCTCTACCGCTTCTTCCACCACATTTATTTATTTATACTGATTCAGTCCAAACCTACAGCTGAGCAGATGAAGGTTAATGGCTTAAGTGTATCTTTGGCAGTCCACGGAGCAATCACTGCCCCTTATACAATTTATATAGAGATGCATGCAACCACGGTTCCATTAGGAGTTTATACATGGCACACATCATACCTTCTCTTCCGTTCTCAAATCCAATAAATTATCCAATGAAGTACAGGAGCCGGGGCTGGAAAACACTACGAGTGTAAAGATTTATTAGATTTGGATCCGTGCGCTGATCGCAGTATTTACGAGATTTTAACTTTCCCTGTTTGATTGTAGAGCAACTCGGAGGTGCCATGTGAAAAGTGTTTTACAGATAGTTATTTATAAATGTATTACTGTTACTACTATATTTACAAAATCTGGCCCATTGTGTGTTTCCCTCTCTCCAGCTTTTTGTTTTTTTTTTTAAATAAAAAATAAGTAAATTAAATAGCTATAGTGGTTCATCCATTCTAAAAACTCTAATCTCTAAACAGATTTCCCGCTGGCCCGCAAACTGTTAGTGGGCACTCTTTTGCTTCAGATAGTCAGGGTTATGTGTTGTGAGGATACACCTGCTCTATAAATAACAATAGAGCACTTCCTGTCCAGCAGGAAACGCAGCCCCCTTCCTCAGACAGGACTCTGTGAGGAAAACCACTGTCTCTTTCAAAGAACTCGGTTTAATTGCACGTGTTCGTGAACGGGCCGAGTTTCGGTACACGTCAGTGAAATCAGGACTCGATTGTAGGCTTTGTTAGATACCTAGTCGAGTTAAGATTAGTTTTGACCGAAACGTCATCGTAGTAGCACTCGGGATTCTCGGTTCGATGTCTTCAAAGGGAACACGAGCTCCTTTTATCGGGTCACGATGGAAACAAAGCATGAACGTCAAAACTGTTTGACTGTTGTTGATTGGATAATGAAGTACAGTTAGGATCGAAGACCTGTGTCAGCATTTGATACTTGCATGTTGCATTGATCTGATTTGTCTAAGTGCTCTTAGTGGAGCGCTCAGTCGTGTGTTGTGGCTTTCTGCGGGCGGAGCGCAGCTTTGCAGGATTGAAACAGTTCAGCGTTACGGATGTCGCATTTAAACGGAGTATTAACTTGCTGCACAAGCTTAGTATCAGTGAGACGTTTAGCATGACTGGTCAGGTGAGCTTTCAGGGGAAAAAACGCAGACCAGTGTTCGAAAGTATGATATTCATTCAGATTTGTATAGAAATTTACAGCAAACATATATAAGCATTTTAAATAACAATCATATGTATATAACGTGAAAAGAGAAACATTGGACATTGTCGATGGACGTATAGTAATGCTTTTTCCTTAAAAAGATAATAAATAGGGCGGCTGTGGCTCAGTTGGTAGAGCGGGTTGTCCACTAATCCACTAATCGTGGGGTTGGTGGTTGGAATCCCGGCCCGGGTGATCCCATGCCGAAGTGTCCTTGGGCAAGACACTGAACCCTAAATTGCCCCCAATGGCAAGCTAGCACCTTGCATGCAGCTCTGCTACCATTGGTGTGTGTGTGTGTGTGTCTCATTTGTAAGTCGCTTTGGATAAAAGCGTCTGCTAAATGAATAAATGTAAATGTAATAAATGTACAGATTAGCGAGGCGTCTTTCAGTGGAACCGCAGTGCATTTTATTTATTTGTTTGTTTGTTTATTTTCCTCCTGTTTTCACTTTTTAAAATGCTAGAACTTTACATGAGACATTTCATTTCAGGAAAGCGTGTCTAGGTCAACGTTTAAGCGTAAGCCGAAGCAGTCTCGGGTCACAGAGGCATTTCTTCTTCGTCTCGAAGCGTCTTCGTCGTATTTCTGTCTGTGCTTAGTTTAAACTGAGAGTTGAAATGGGAGTTAAATAGCGGTTTAAAAAGTTTCCTCCGTGATCAAACTGGATTAGTTATTCTAACTTTTATTTCTCCATGGAGAGGTCGATGTTTATTTGTGTGCCTAATGCGTACCCAATGCAAGTAACAAAATAATTAAAATGTCTAGAATACACAGAGCAGGTCACCATGGACTGATCTACAGGAATGCAAGAATCTAAATTATATACACTATATTGCCGTTCTTAGAGCTAGGAATATAATTATAGTGTATGATCTACATTACCATGTGTTTCCCATTAGCAGCAAATTTCACACATACAATGTTGATGTATACTGTTTAAACTGTGTGTGTGTGTAACTTTTGTTTTTTAAATTTTTCTCTTCCTGTGTGTTGGTCTTCTGCGTGCAGGTCGTGGTAGACACGGCTCAGATCGAGAACAAGGAAGCATACGCTCCACAGATTACTTTAGAAGGATCCAGGGTTGTAGTGCAGGTTCCTTCCACATGGTGAGTACAACTGGTCATAATTATGGAAAATGTCTATGTTTGGACATCCTTCAAAGCTCAGTGCAAATGTTTTTCCTGTATCTGAACCAGTTTTTTTTTTTTTTTCTTCTGATTCGAGAATCTCTGAAATAGTTGCGCACATATTTGTTTAATAAGAGTCAGGTCAGACACGATTCACTTCACACGACGAAGCCCAGAGTCAGAGTGTAGTGCCAGGAAATATTCGACAAAATCACTAGCTCCGTAAATAATAAAGAACGGATGTTACAAATGCGTAGAAACGCCTAGAAATCGAATCAAAAAAGTGTAGCTTTTAAGAAAGTACATTGTCTTTTTCTTTCTTCATTTAAGAGAACTACATTTTCACATGTAGTTGGTTCTTAGAAGAAACCGTACACCCTTAAATATATATATTATGTCAGTTTGATATTCCGAGCAGGAATATCCAGCTGGGCATGAACGTACACGCAGCTGACATCATTGGAGTAGGACCGCAGAATGAAAAGATGCACACTCACGTGAACAGCCGAAAAGAAAAAAAACCAAATCAAACACTGCTATTGTTTAGCTGTTAGACTGGAAAAGATTAGAGTAGGTGACCGAAAAAGAGCGAGGAGCAATAACAACAACATAAAGACTGTTATTAAATACTTATTTCTCTCTATTTGTATTTTCAGCTTATTGTGATACTTACAGTGCCTTGCGAGAGTATTCGGCCCCCTTGAACTGTTCGACCTTTTGCCACATTTCAGGCCTCAAACATAAAGATATAAAACTGTACAATGGAAGGGTTCACAAATAAACCTATCCAGGTGTTAGAATGGCCAAGTCAAAGTCCAGACCTGAATCCAATCGAGAATCTGTGGAAAGAACTGAAAACTGCTGTTCACAAACGCTCTCCATCCAACCTCACTGAGCTCGAG
>JAFFST010047997.1:0-12500 GCA_022414735.1 Noturus placidus | reverse complement strand
AGAGACACGAGAGTGTTAGCCATTACAGTGAGACAGAGTGAGAGAGCGAAAGAGAAAGAGAGGGAGAGAGAGAGCGGGAGAGAGGGAGAGAGAGCGGGAGAGAGAGAGAGGGAGAGAGAGGGAGAGAGAGAGAGGGAGGGAGAAGGCGGAAAAGGAGGAGGGGACAACTTCAGCAAAGGAAAACAAAGTTGGTGTGTGAGGTTTCCTTTTCTTTCTTTTCAGACAATTGTCTCTCTCTCTCTCTCTCTCTCTCTCTCTCTCACACACACACACACACACACACACACACGGGTCTAATGAGTGTGTGTACTGCCTCCAGGGTTTTGCTTGAGCATGTTTTGCTTTGTTTCTAAATAGAGAAGGAGAGAAAAGAGGAAAATAAATGAGAGGAATATGAGAGAAAACAAAGAAAGAGGGAGAGAAACATAGAGCTGAAACAAGAAAGAAAAAGAGAAACAGATCGAGTGAGAAAAGGAGCTAGGACAGAGAAAGTGTATAGAAAGACAGAATAGACATTGAGGGAGAGTGCTATAAAAAGAGGAGAAAAAAAAGAGGAAATGAGAACAAAGTATACGTTAATAAAAAAAAGACAGAAATGGGCAGAACGAGAATAGGCCAAGAGAATGGGGAAAAAGGAGAGGGAGGGAGAGAAGGAAAAAGAAATGAGAGGAAGAAGGTTGAGGATAGAGGGAGAAGAGAAAAATAAGGCAAATGAGAGACACAGCGAGGAACAGAAAGGACAGAGGAGCAGAAATTTAAAAAAATGAAAATGAAAAATAATGAGAGACGGAGAAAGTGAAGGCATGACAGCAAGAAAGAAATTAAGATTATGAGACAGTCTGGAAGCAAGAGAAGGAGTGAGAGGAAAAGATGAAAAGAAGAAAATAAAAAAGAGAGAGAGAGAGAGAGAGAGAGAGAGAGAGACCATCAGAAAGAGAAGGACAGAGTGAGAAAGAAACAGAGAAACAGAGAAAGTGAATATTGAGTGCAGCAAAAACCGTGAGAACATTTCTGAATTGCTGTGTAAACCTTCACCAACGCCGACCTGCAGGAACACGAAAACACACTGGAGGCTGTTGGGTCGCGTCCCAAATCACCAGCACTGGTGTTAAGCAGAACAGGAACGCTCTGAGCTTTGTTTGGGGCATTAGACCATCACGTGGTGAGCGTTACGTTGTGTTGATGTTGGCATTTAAATGCCAATCTGCTGCACAGCTGAAGTGAGTAAACACTTTGGAGGTCAGTAAATCAAATTACTGAAGTGCTGATAACGTCAAAGTTCTGTTTCAACACTTTATCACCAACGTGGTGATGGAGCTTCAGGGAATTAGCACATACTTTCTATCATACCATCGCACCATCAAATGTGGGACTTTCCTAACGCACAGCATAACAAAAACAACAATTACACTTCGGGTTCACAAACATCATTTACCAACCATCCATCCATCCATCCATCCATCCATCTGTTTTCTGTAGCACTTATCCCACACAGGATCACAGGGAACCTGGAGTCTATCCTGGGGGACACCCTGGATGGGAGGCAGGATTCGAACCCCCAACCTTGGAAGTGCGAGGCAGTTACTGTTCCAGCACCAGGTGGAAAAGAAGTTAGGAAATTAGGCAAAAACAAAAATGGAAGCACTTACCTGGTCCACATCTCCATCTCTGAGAGTCTCATCTACTTCGACTTCATTGTAGCGGTTGCCTCTCTCATCTCTCACAGTTTCAGTGACCTTTGAACTAGTCTGCACATGGCAGTCATTTGAGACAACCTTTGACCCCGGGAACTCTGGTGGTTGCTTTATGACCATCAGTGGCCAAGTAGATTTGGCGTCAGAGTCTGGAATGGTTGTGGACGTGGTTGCTCTTGCCTGAGTAGCAGATCCACGGTTCTTCTTGACTCCATCGTCACCTTGCTCTCTCCTTTTGGCCGCTCTACTTCTCGTGATCAGGGAATGTTTCTCGCAGCTGTGATCAGTATTCACTGGTCTTGGAGCGGAAGTGGCCCTTGAGATGACTTTAGGTTTGACATCCTTCAGATTAGGTCTGGAAAACCGTTTTATCTCCACTTTGGTGGATTTGGGCTTAAGGGGTTCCATGGGATATGTGGTGTGAGATAGATCTGAAGGATCATTGGTATTTTGTGAGGTGTTTCTTTTGGGAAAACATGGAGGATCTTTGATGTTCTGGATGGATGTAGATGAATGAGCAACTTGGGAAACTGAAGGCAACATTGTCTGATTGAGGAATAATTCTGCAGGTGGTTGAGCTGGAGATTTCTCAGCGGAAAGATCAACAGTTATCTGCACAGTCTCCTGATAGGTCTCACTCACAAGATCCACATTGGGCCTCTGGGCTGAGGTCTGGATCTCCTCATCATGAAACTCCACTGACTCCTGAAGAACCTCCTGACTCACAGAGCCCACATTCAGACTCCTGTCTGAGCACTGCATCTGCTCCTCCTTCTTGTGAAGCTCTACATGCTCCTGATGAGCCTTCTGGTGAAGCTCACTCACAAGGTCCCCATCAGTCCTATTGGTTGATCTCTGCATCTTGCTTTCCTCATTGTAAAACACCTGAGAAGCCTCCTGGTGGAGCTCACTTATAAGGCCCACACTGGGCATCATGGTTGATCTGCACATCTGGCCCTCCTCATTGGGAAGAGCCACTGAGTCCTGAAAAGCCTCCATGTAGAGCTCACTCACAAGGCCCACAGTGGGACTGTGGTTTGAACTGTACATCTGGACGTCCTCAGACTCGCTTTGTTTACTCATTACTACATCAGCAGACCTCAGAGACAGAAAAGAACTATCTTTGTCATCCTCACCCTCCTCATCCTCAGAAGACAACAGCTGTGCCTCTGTAGCTGAAGAGTTAGTCGAGCCTCGTCTTCCTTGCTCTCCATCAACACCAGCATCGCTGAAGGCATTGTCATTCTCATGATTTTGAATTATCGTATTATCGTACTCTTCTTCATTGGCATCTAAATAAACAGAAACCGAGTTGTCGTTCTCATCGGGTCTGCAATCTGGGCTCTGGATCCCTGAGTCATCTTCACTGGCGGCTGCGCTCCTTCCCATCATGCCCTCTGGCAATTCCACGTCCAGACTACTAAGACTGTACGTGGAGTCCGGTGATGATGATGCTGACGATGCTGATGAGGATTTTAGGAAATTGTTGTTGTTGTGCAACTGTAGACGCATGCTTTGGTGGACCCCATCCTGAGGCTTCATGGTTAGAGCAGATGGAGGGAGCTCACTCATGTTTCCACTCAAACACAACAATACCAGTCAGAGATTATCCAGCTAGCCCTGCCACATGTCCAATAGTCCCTCTGGACACAACACTCTTGGATAAAACCCATTGAGGGACAATTTGACAGATTGTGGCATTCTGGCATTTGTCTGAAGCCCGTCAGATCCTTAACAAGTGACCTAGAAGAAGGAAAAGAAAGCTGTTTATTAACATCAAACATATTAAAGACCAGAAAAAATATTCTCATGCTCTTTATACTTAGATATTATAAATAAGTGTTGATGCTCTTCATTTGCAATAAGAATCATCAGAAGTTCCTGTTCTAAAAGGTGCAAATGAAAGGAATTACAGGTGGAGCTTAGGAAGCCATTGTGGTTGCCATTTTGAGCCTAAAAAATCAATAACGTTTATCAAAAGAATCAAATCCAGAGAATCAATTCACTAATGTGGTCCACAACAATCAAATAATTACTGCAAGCCAAAAGAATTGAACTACTAATGGGAGTCAAAAGAATCACTAATGCAAGCTAAATGAATCAAATAACGTACATGATCCAAAAGAATTAAGTCTTTAGTGAGCCATAAAGAATCAAATCACTAATGACAGCCAAATGAAAACTGGGAAGTGTGTGTGTGTGTGTGTTTGTGTGTGTGTGTGTGTGTGTGTGTGTGTGTGTGTGTGTACTGCTGCCCTCTACTGGTCTAACTCAAACACTCAATAGTCATATCTTCCTTGGCCTAAATGTAGATGTCCTCAACAAACATCCAAGTCTAATAACCTCCACATTCACATCTGATGAAGGCTACGCCTTTAACCACACCTGTCCATCAAACCGCTCCAGCTAATGTGGGACAGAACAAAGCTATTTAAAGTTGCGCCACTTTTATCTTAATAATCAGGGCAGAATTTCTCTGTCTCCTGCCTGATACAGAGGCCACAAGAAATATTGGCCTTGTGTTGAGAAAGAGAGAGAGAGAGAGAGAGAGAGAAAAGAGAGAGAGTGATGAGGGAATCATTTACATTGCAAAATGAGAGTGATTATAAGTTTGATAGCCAATTTCCAAATTCAAAGAATCACTTACGGAATCAAAAGAATTAAATCACTGATTGAATCACGAATGTAAGATCAGAATCAAATATTAATGTGAGTCAAATGTATCAAATCACTTATGCGAGCCAAAAGAATTAAATTACTAACAAAAGCTAAAACAATCCACTTTTTCACCCCAGGTTGCATCACAACACCCAGTTGTTGATTATTTTCCTAACGTCATTTTTTTTATTCCTTATATAATATATTCTTTCCCAGCACACATATTACATAATATATCTAAGTTACTGAATATAAGATTTTAGACAATAAAACATTATATACATATAATGCAGTATAAATAATATAAACAAAAGCGAAGTGATGAACGTGTGCATGTCAGCGCCATTGTCTTCGTATTTCAGGTGCATTCACAACTCTTTAACCCGATCAATGAGTTTCCCAGAAAAGGGATAAAGACACGGAGTTGTGGTGTGCACCAGGTCATGGAAACAAAAACCTTGTGCTCAGATTATATTTCTTTCCTCACTAGTCATGATTCATAGCTTATAAATGAGTGTACTAAATGTATTATTACTGTGAATTTAACTGTAGTGTTTTACGTATTAACTGAGTCAAATGTTAAGTTAACAGACTCCAGATTGTACACGAGATTTAACTTTTGTTTACTCCGCAATAAAATCACATTTCAGCTCCCAGTGTATTTATTTAAATTCTGTGTAACACAGCACATCCCGAACACTACGCAAAAGATCACACAACCGTCCCTAATTTTCCACTAGACGTCAGACTTTTGCTCTGGTTATCGCTGCGATGCTTCCGCCTCTCTCTCCCTCGCCTCCTCCCCTCCGTCTTCAAGCTCCTGAGGGATTCTTACATAACAACCATCCAAGAGTATGGAAAATGGACTAGTAAGGACACTCACAAAAGCAACAAAGCAAACACAGAGCTTTAAAAGGGACACTTGGTGTCCCAGCATGCTGAGATCTTGTTTACTTCAGCTATACAGATGAAGATCAGCAGAAACTCAGATCAGCAGACGGAGTGTGAATGCACTGAACTCAACACACTTCTGATTACTGAGTAAACACGTAGCTGCTGTGTCGGCATCGATAACGAGGCTTCAGCAGAATGTATCGTTACGGATTAAATAATAGCATAGTAAACACAGACTAGACTGCAAACTGGGCTAGACCCATTCGTTCCCTTATTCATTCATTTAATCCATTTAATCTGATCTGAGAAGGTATGCTGAAGGAACTTACTTATATTGGTCAATAAACTGAGAAATAGAAATGTAATTTTACCCTAATTCCTTTTTTTGGCTTGATAAATAATCCTTTTAATAACCATAAACTCTACGATTGACCTTTGGTGCTTGGCCCCAGTCATTGATGTGTAAAGTCTCCTAAAGTCACAGATTGTTAATTACTAAAGATCTTCAGCTTAGCTCTCTCTTTGTGTGTGTGTGTGTGTGTTTGTGTGTGTGTGTGTTGGATTTGAAAAAAAAATGCATATTTTAAGATTGAGCTCATTACAGCCGAGCGGCTAAGCAGAGAGTGGAATTTACAGTCACAAGAATTCTTAGCCTGAGGGCATTAAAGCACACACACACACACACACACACACACACACACACACACACACTCAAGTAAACATCCAGCAATGACCGGACCCCAAATAAAATGGACCTAACCGAACACCACTGATTCTTTTGAATGGGAAAGGAACCGCCACTAAAGAACCGCCAAAATTTTATTATTTCATTATAAACAGGGTTGCCAGGTCTTCTGTGTTCCCACAGAATTTGGTCATTTCTTTGTTTGTTCGTGTATTGGATTGGTATTGCATATTTTAGATTAATAATAAAGATATTTTGCGAACTTAGTTAATTGCAAATACTTTGTATAAGCCAATGGTAGTTATGATTAGTCAATATATATATATATATATATTAAAGAGAGAGAAAGAAACTATTACATTACATTACGTTTATACTTAGTCATTTAGCAGATGCTTTTATCCAAAGCGACATACAAATAAGAGATACAAGCAAAGTGATATCAAGCAGAGAACAATACAAGTAATGCTACTATACAAGATCTATTAATTAATTGGGCAGCTGTGGCTCAGTTGGTAGAGCGGGTTGTCCACTAATCTGCTAATTGTAGGGTTGGTGGTTCGAACCCTGGCCCGGGTGATCCCATGCCGAAGTGTCCTTGGGCAAGACACTGAACCCTAAGTTGCCCCCGATGGCAAGCTAGCACCTTGCATGGAAGCTCTGCTACCATTGATGTATGAGTGTGCACTTGTAAGTCGCTTTGGATAAAAGCGTCTGCTAAATGAATAAATGTAATTAATTAATTATTACAGTTATCTAGTGGTTTCTGATGGGTTTTCATTTGCTTCTTGTGTTCTGTTGATCTGTTCATACTGGATCCCAATAGATTATTTAATCTGATAATTTACCTATCATCTCCTTAGATTATTTTTTCATCTACCCATGAAACAAGACCTTGTTCTTTCTTAAGGTGGTATTTAACAGTAACCAGAAAATCTTGAATGGGATCCTGCAGGAATTTGATGGAAGCCATTGGAGATTTTCCAAAGGGTTTGTACTGTTTTGTTGTTGTTGTTGTTGTTGTTGTTTAGCAGGAGCCGTGAGAGAAACGTTACGATTAAACGATGAAACATTTTCAGCGAAATCCCAAGTGGTTGCCATGGAGACAATGTGCTTACTCATGTTTAGCTTCAGTCACACGACAATACACCAACACGCAGGGCTCAGAAACATGATGCTAACACTTCTTTATCTTTCCTATTTCCTATAGGAAATAACTATAACTATAACTCTATATGTTTTTTTTTTAGAAAAAAACTACATGAAGTATAAAAAGGTTGCATTAAGATAAAAACCCATATGTTCTTTGTTAGCATTTTATCAACAACAAGCTAACAAGTGCTATTCAGTTTATCTCACTAAATGACTGCAGCTAATGTGTTAATTCATTTGTTCTGGTTAGACAATATAACATCAAAATATTTGATCAAATAACAATAAAAACAAAAGATAATGTGAGTTTTATGAATGTATTTAAGACATTCACTGGAACGGCACTGCAACAGTGGACTTGACATTGTTTGTTTTCAGTTCGTTTATTTGAGCTAAAATGTGTTTAAACTTGTAATTACTTGAAATTTGTAATTACAAAATTGTGTGACGAAGCTCTTTTTAGCTTATTACATTATCTAGTTGTGGTAGTGCTATCTAGCTAAAACTTAACTAGCATTACCACAGGAAGTTTTTTCATTAGATAACTTAGCTAAGTAGAGCTTTGTCAAAATGAAAGTTCCAAACACAAATTAAAATCTCTAAACATGACACTTTAGCAATAAAAATAAGAGTTTTAGCTAGCTATGTTTACTCTGTGAATAAGAATAAGGTGTTTTAGCTAGCTAAGTTTACTCTAGCAATAAAAATAAGAGTTTTAACTAGCTAGCTAAAACTTATCTTGCTAAAACGGCTAGTTTTACTGCTAGAGTGTAATGTTTATAGATTTTAATTTGCAACTATACATTAAATATTTCTTTCCTGAAAGCTTTTGTGAGTTTTCCATACAATTTTTAATAACTTGTTGAAATTCTGATGGATTTCTACACTGCGAATGTGGAGACTAGCTATCATGTCGAATAGTGCCGGAGAATTCATTGAATGTTTTTACGTTCAACATCTGAGGAGAGAGTAGACTCTAGAATGTTCTAAAGACCAAAGGTCGTAGAAATGTGACAGAAAACAATTAAAAAAAGGATATCGTTCTGTGGCAAAATATGAGTCAGCAATTCTTAGCTGCCAACCTGCCAGCCTGTGTGTAAGTGTGCACTGACCAATCGATCGCTTCACAGGAATGGTTCTGAGACGCACACACACACCACATGTCTGCGTTACGCAACTTCGACACATGGACACGATGTGTGAGTTACACACACACACACACACACACACACTCCAATTCCCTATATATAACAAAATAAGAAAAATATCATATTAACACACATTAGCATATAAAGTATCAGGTTAATGTAATAATGCATTACCCGCTAATAATGCTACAAATAATAATGCTAGTGCAGTATTGCATATTTGACATATTGGATAAGATTCTTTGTACACACACATATACACACACACACACACACACACACACACACACACACACACACTAACAACAACAACTCACCTAATAGAAAACAGAGAAGTCAATCGCTCTCGGGTAGCGAGAATGTCCCATTAAGACGTCACACACACACACACACACACACACACACACAAGCGTGCTTAGCCGTCGTGCTGTAAGAGAGACATGTCTGTCTAACACATCTCTGAGCACACAGGCTAATACCCAAGAACAAGAGCGTGACAAGAGGGAGGGCGAGAGAGCAAGACAGAGAAAGAGAGAGAGAGAGAGAGAGAGCAAGAGAAAGAGAGAGAGAGAGACAGAGAGAGAGAGAGAGAGAGAGAGAGAGAGCCCTCCCTTCTGGACTTCAGTTTGCAGCCAAGTCGTGCCGCAGTAGCACCAACTGATGTGTGTGTGTCTGAGAGAGAGAGAGAGAGAGAGAGAGAGAGAGAGAGAAGGATCAGTGACTCTTCTGAGACAGCCATGGAATGTGTTTTCCCCCTTACCGAGAACCCTTTGCACCAGCACACACACACAGATATATATTTGATCCCTAGAAACACACACACACACACACACACACACACACACACACACACTTCTGTACCGCTCAAGGCCTTGAAGCTAAGTAAGGAGTGTTGATAAGTTGCTAAGCCACAGTGCTAAGGACACATAGTGATAGAAAGTGTGTATGTGTGTGTGTGTGTGTGATAATGGCCCTATTTGTGTTCCTTTGTGAAGCAGATTTAGACTCCTTTAAGTGAATAGGAGGTGACGGGGTTGCCAGGTCTGTGTGTCCAAACCAACTGATTTATAAAACATTAAAAACATGCCGTTATTTTTAATCATTCTTTCAGCAAAGTCCTAAACTGACAAACATTGTCATAAAGAGGTGAATAAGAGAATTAGATCAATTCTGCTACAAAACCTAGCTAACATTGACAAGCAAATAAGTAAAATAAACTAAAAGCCCAGATTGTTAGCTGCTATAGATAACCTGAAAGGATTTCTGAGAGGATTCCGTGTCATATTTATAAATGTTTATAAATCTCTGACAGGAGTTGAACCTGTTCATAATCGTCACTGCTAACACTAGCTAGCTAGCTAACGTGAAGTAAGATTTCTGACAGGAATCAGAATCCTCACTGCTAACCTGACAGGATTTCTGAGAGGATACCCCATTCTTTTCTGCTAGCTAGTGTAGTGGGTGGGGTGGTTGAGACAGAAAGTTCAGCTTGAAGGCCGTCCCACTGACGCCGATTATTTGGATCAGGTGGCACCAGTAGCGCTTCCTTTTAAATGTAGTGAAATGCGGATAGGAGAACAATAGTGCGGTGTGCGTTGAAGAGTGAGCTTTGTGGAATAAGCTGTGCAAACAGGAAAACCTCGGCTTGGTGTCTGTGCGTATGGTGACCAGTAAATGGTACACGCAGTTCAAGTCTACTTTGTTCGCATAATAGCGACTAGTTAATTGCAGCAATGTAAGTTTACTTGCTCCCCTTTTCCTTCAGACGTAACACGTGGTGTTTATAGCTCTGACCATTTCCTGTCTTGATATTGTCTATGGGCAGAAGCAACGCTGATGCTGGAGAGAGTGTGCACAGCTATTAGTCATCCACACTGGTATAACTTCATTGGCTTGTCCTAATTCATCTTGGCTGGTCTTAAAAACGTAAATTCATTGAACTCCTTTTACGTAGCTAGTCTTTTGATTGGAGATCTAGTCCTGACTTAATTGCTACTACATTTAGTAATAGGAAGTGGTGCCGCAGTTTAAAAAGCGTAATCAGCTGACTGCAGCCATTTGAATAAGGTATTGGCCTTAATACAATTACAATTGGCGTTTATGCTACAATGCTACCAAACGTAGCATTACAAACCATTTATGCTTTTTTTTTTTACTACAGGAGGATTGCCTTCGTCTGTCCAACAAGCCACTGTTTTTCTTGGATTTTATTATTTCATTTTATTGCAATTCATGTATGTATGTGCCTCGGAAATCTACCACATTTGTTGATTGTTTACTGGGAACCTAGGTGGGCCTAGGGGGAAGCCTGCTGGTGGTAACCTGTTAGTTTAAATGTTTTGTTGGTTTCTTTGTTTGTTTCTTTGTCTGTTTGTCTGGCAGTCATTGTAATGTGTATTCGGCCTGGGAATTGTGCAATACGTCTTATGGGGACAGTGCTTTGTTTGCAGCGCTCACTAGTGTGAAACGCCGTGTCTGTGTGTACAGCCTATTTGGTGTGAAGTGCCTCTTGCAGATTGGAGTGTTTTAGATTGTGTATGTGAAAAGTATTTAATAATATATTTGACTTTATACACTGTAACTCATCTGGAAGATCTATTCATTCATTGTAATTTATTGTAGAATTTCATCCACTGTTGCCTATGTGAAACATTTGCTTGTCCTGATTGCCGATCAGTGTATTTATGGTGTCTGTCTAGTGTCTAATAAATGTATATTTTTTTTGATTACATCAGTTCCATTCTTCTTCCTTCATTGGACTTAACCTGCCTAGATAGTTAGAGGGAGAGCTCTATGTGGTGGCCTAGCTTAGCTATACAAATTGTGAGCTTGAGCACCCCCTGGCGGTCACACTAGCATGGGGTATCTCATCTCTTACAGTTTATAATTAGCATCGAGCTAACCTGACAGAATTTTATAGCCCTACTCAGACACGTTTCATCCTCATCTTCAGCTAGCTAAAACAAACGCACCTCACAGGATTTCTGAAAAGATTTTAAAATGATATTTATGGATGTTTATAAATGCTACGATTAACAGTGGGTAGCTGGCTAACATGAACATACTTGACAGGATTTCAAGAATTGTGAGTGTGTGTGTGTGTGTGTGTGTGTGTGTGTGTGTGTGTGTGTGTGAGAGAGAGAGAGAGAGAGAGAGAGAGAGAGAGAGACAGGTCATTCTGAACGGCATCTAAACACTGATAAGCTTTTTTGGTATTGTTATCAGAGGAAAGCAGCAACTGTGTTCTAATATCAGTGTGTATAATTAACACACACGACACCGACACACACATCGCTCTGTCATTGTCTTGCTCACACATTTATTTCATTTTAATCTATTTCCTAGCAGAAACATTGCTGTCTATGCCACTACATACACACAAAGACACACACACACACACACACACACACACACACACACACACACACACACACACATACGCCTATTGGTCTGATATCTAAGCACACACACATCACTCAGATCCTTACGCTTGCCCAAGTTTCTTGCTTGCAACACGTCAACTTAGAGATCGGACAGTTCCCATGCTGCCTAATAAATATATACCCCCCTTTACAGGTAAGGAGGTAATCAGTGTTGTTCACTTGTCACCTGTCAGGTGTGGTTTATCATATCACACCCCACACTGCCCCCTGGTGTTCAAGTAAAGATCCTACAAGTAAAATTGTTTTTAAATAATTTAATTATATAATTATTATAAAAAGCAAAGGTAAGGTTCCTGTACTGATTCTCCATATTACTGTACTGATCCTCCAAATTAATTTACATTATTTATAATGGGTATTGTAATAAATAATAATAAATAAGACAATATTTAATATTAGAGTATGCCATTTTATTATTATTATTATTATTATTATTATTATTATTATTATTATAAGTAGTAGTAAGTGTCAGTAATATTTAAATAGTAGTGGACTCCGTTATAAACGGTCACCGCGCTGCCATGCGCACTCAGTGAGCAACGACAGTGTCGTGGCCTATCGCGTGCACTTCGGACGTTGCTCTCATTCGAGTTACGCATGCGCGGCAGTGGAGTCAAGGTTGCCAGATCGTGGACCGTCATCATTTTAGGTGAATTTCTTTAATCTATATATCTGTAAGTTTTAATTTAATTTAATTTAATTTATCAATTTGTATAGCGCTTTTTACAATGGTACATTGTGTCAAAGCAGCTTTACAGAAATATCATTTTTACATTTTCACATTTACAAGCAACTTACTAATGAGACACATTCACACACCAATGGT
>JAFFST010047996.1:47262-59762 GCA_022414735.1 Noturus placidus | reverse complement strand
GGTAAATATCACATGCTAAACTATGCACATCTGAGTTTTACCTTATAATTGTCAATAGCTGGATAAAATACATGAAGCACATATGATAATCTCTACTTTATCCTTTAATTTAGAAAGAAAGGAAGGAGAAATAAAGACAAGTCTCTGATATCATGCAGTGTGCTCCTGTAATACGAAGAACTTTCTCAGAAAGCAAATTTCATACCTAAATGCTAACCTCGACTGCTTCAAGTCTCTCCACGAAAAGGAATCTGTTTTAATCCTGACTTCGTGTAAACCCCGAGAATTTCTGAGAGGAGACTCGATACGGTTCATGCGTAAAAACTTTTCCTCACTATTATTAACCAATGCATTCGGTTTCTTTTCCAAAGCAAAGGTTTCAAAGGAAACCCACCATGATGTGAGTTTAGGAGGGAAAAAAAACCCATGCAGAGGTGTTTGTCACTGTGCGCCCGGATGCCATATTAATTCTTACAGCCGACTATGAGTGGAAGCGCCCAAACAAGAGGGAGGCACCGGCGGCCGCGCGCGCGAAAGAAAATCCTTCACAAAGCGCTAATTGGAGCCTGTGAGCCTGACAGAGCATGGGAGATAGGTTTCAGAGAACCGTGGCTCAGGAGAGAGAGGGGGAGGCTGAGGGGGAGAAAGTGAATAGAACCCACGCTTCTTTTCTCAACTCTCTTTGCTGCGCTAAAAAGGAGGCAGGGAGAGAGAGAGAGGGAGAGAGAGAGAGAGAGAGAGAGAGAGAGGGCGGGCAGGGAGAGAGAGGGATGGCGGGCAGGGAGAGAGAGGGACAGAGAGAGACAGGGAGAGACAGAGAGAGAGAGAGAGAGAGAGAGGGCAGTGGGGAGAGAGAGAGAGAGAGAGAGAGAGAGAGCGGGGGGGGGCGAGAGAGAGAGAGAGAGAGAGAGAGGGCAGTGGGAGAGAGAGAGTGAGAGAGAGAGAGAGAGAGAGAGAGAGAGAGAGAGAGGGCAGTGGGGAGAGAGAGAGGGCAGTGGAGAGAGAGAGAGAGAGAGAGAGAGAGAGAGGCAGTGGGGAGAGAGAGAGAGAGAGAGAGAGAGAGCGGGGCAGTGGCGAGAGAGAGAGAGAGAGAGAGAGAGGGCAGTGGGGAGAGAGAGAGGGCAGTGGAGAGCGAGAGAGAGAGAGAGAGAGAGGGAGGGCAGTGGGGAGAGAGAGAGAGAGAGAGAGAGAGAGGATGGATGGGGCTGGTTGATTGAATGCTGGGCTGATCTTGAATGCCATTGCCAAGTAAGAAAAATCACACAATTTATTGCTCCCTCACCCCATCCCTACACACACACACACACACACACACACACACACACACACACACACACACACACACACACAGGCGCGCGCACACGCGCAATTATTCAGTGCTTGGTGCTGCTGAGAGTCGCTTGGTCTCGTTCAGTCCTTTGAATAATAATAAAAACTGCAATTATTCCGCTCTGTGGAAGAAAACGGACTACTGTAACCAAATGGCGTCTAACCAATCACACACAAAAGCACACTGGATGCACCCCATCACACCTCCTCCACCACCTCCTCCTCCTCCTTCCTTCCACATGTCCGACTGATCCGTGGATTTTCCCCTCAAAGTTCTGCAGCCTATGTAAGCAGCTATAACTCTGCACTGTTGTTCGCAAACTATAGAAATCTTCTGCGTCAAATAAATATAGATTGTTTATTTTCATTAATGCATGATGTGCACGTGGGCTGGATATGTTTAAAAAAAAAACAAAAAACAACACGTGCCAAAGATACTTGGGTACGAGTTGTGTGCGGAACAGCTTTTAACAAGAGCTAGTTCTAAATCTAAATATAACTCCAAACATTTACAGATCATAAAAAAGATCATCTCTTGGAGCTTTTTATTTTCTACTGTTTTCATTTGTGTAATCTATTCCATTCTACTTTGTATTTGGTGTCCTGAGCAGCACTTGTCTTCACGTGCTCGATCAATATAAAATGACTAGAAATGGCACACGTGACTGGAAATGCAGTGCATGGTTTGTGGAAACGCTTCTTTAAATAATAAAAAAATAAATAAATAAATAAATAAATAAATAAATAAATAAAAAAAATAAAAAAATGAATAAAAGTTAATTGATATTGTAATCGGGACGGTCTAATTTGCGCTTCTAGAAGGTTCTAAGATAAATCTGAAACCTCGTTAGGTCTCATCCACCCTTAAGGATATAAATCACAAGTTACGGCGTTTTCCATTGTAGAAGAAAGTTTGCCACGGCTGAAAAACTCGAGTCGTACTTCACGGCGAGTTGTTTATTCAGAGGCAGGAGCGGCACGCGCCCGGCGTACGCGCTTGCAACCGCACCGGCGCCCGAGCGCGAGAGGGGCGTGGACAATGGGGGGGCGGGGGGTTGTTGAGCGGGGAGCGCGTGGGCCTGCCTGTCGGTTTATTGAAAAGGCGCGCTGTCTCTCTCTCGTGCTTCAGAGGAAGGTTGGAGAGCTTTGCAAAGCTCGAGGTTCATACCAAGGAATCGTGAGTGCGAGTCACACGCGAACGCCACGAGCGCGACGCGCGGCCACCGGACACTCCAAAAAGAAAAGAAAAGAAAAGAAAAGAAAGGCCTCTTTATTTGATATTGTTGTTGCTCGTGTGAAGCATCTCTTCGGTTATGGACATCGCAGCTAAGATGGACCTAAGTTTGGAGCAGGCTCAGTTCGTGGCGCCTGCATGCTTCTTCGCCACCGCCACATCTCAGAGTCTGAGCCCGAGCGACAGCACCGGCAAGTCAGCATCAAAACAGTCCAAGAGACAGCGCTCGTCCTCGCCGGAGCTGCTGCGCTGCAAGCGGCGCCTGAGCTTCGCGGGTTTCGGCTACAGCCTGCCGCAGCAGCAGCCGCACGCCGTGGCGCGGCGCAACGAGCGCGAGCGCAACCGGGTCAAGCTGGTCAACAACGGCTTCGCCACGCTGCGCGAGCACGTGCCCAACGGCGCGGCCAACAAGAAGATGAGCAAAGTGGAGACGCTACGCTCTGCGGTCGAGTACATTCGCGCCCTGCAGCAGCTGCTCGACGAGCACGACGCCGTGAGCGCAGCCTTCCAGTCGGGCGTCCTGTCTCCCAGCGTCGCGCACAGCTACTCCAACGACATGAACTCCATGGCCGGCTCGCCGGTCTCCTCATATTCCTCTGACGAAGGATCCTACGACCCGCTCAGTCCCGAAGAGCAGGAGCTCCTGGATTTCACCAGCTGGTTCTGAACATCAGGTTAGTTTCCTCCCATGTTTCCTTTCTTCTTCTTATCTTGTTGCACACGTGCACGTGCTGCATGCCCAACTAACGTTCTTCATCGTCTTCTTTATGTCCTAGGAAGATTCTGTAGATTCTCAGCACTCACTCTGGAGGTCCGAGTGCGTCCTCCGAGAACACACAAGGCACTGCGTTTGCGCTCCCGTCCGGTTGGATCGACCCGAGTTCACACATATAAAGACAGACTGAACCCAAAATCAGACACTCATCGGCCAAGTGTCCCGAGCCAAAGGACTTGTAGAGCAGACAAGTGCAAATAATAATAATAATAATAATAATAATAATAATAAAAAGAGAGAAAGAAAGAAAGAAAGTAAAAGCGCAGGTGAGCTCGCGACAGCCCAAAGCGCCCTGACCCAACAGATCCATTTAAGATGTACTATTTTACTAAATATGCGATTCTATTTGTTCTTAAACTATGCTAAACTCAATCACAGAGCTGTCCCGTCCTGCACAACAGAACCCCCCGTGTTGATTTAACACCTTCAGCTGGACGCACTGACGTGACGTCAGCACCGGCACGTGAACTCGGGGGTTTTGCTGTAACTCTATGCTTCCAACCCGGCGGAATTTATTATAATGAAGTTCTATTTGTATAAAAATCACGTGTTGTTTTTCTAAATATATGAAACTATTTTTGTATGTATGTAAGAGATTTATAGATGCTGTTTTTGTACACATTCACTGGAATATGTATATATTTTTGGCTTATACATGAGCATATAGCCTAAACACCGTATGTTGCTTATTACCTCTTTGCCTTTTCAGACGTGTAGTCTAAATGCATCTTTTGACGGTTTTAGGCTTGTTGTTGCTTCTATTTTTGTTTTCCTGGAGTTTGACACTCCAGAGTTTGATTTCAGCACCAACGTGTCTTATTTAACGGGAATTACATGTAATATGACTCGAAGTTCACAGTGATCAAAGGTTATGCAGCTATTGTCCAAACCACGGCGGTCTACTTTCTCTCCACACTGCCTGTTTAACTCTGTCTTTACAATATTTGAAGAAGAAGAAGAAGAAGAAGAAGAAGAAGAAGAAAAGGCGAGGGGGGAAATGCCTTACATTCATATTTTTGTACACTTTAGTCTCATAATAAAATAAAATACAATAAAATAAAAAAGTTTCTAAAATACTTGTGTCGCTTCTGGAGATTTTCATTCATATTAAACTCAAGGTTTATTTCTGTAATGTTTCAACATTTTGAATATTTGGAGAGGATGGATGCTGGTGGGAGGAAGAGGAAGAGGATGAAGGAGGAGGAGGTGGGGGTTATGAGCCTATTTTGGTTGGATATGTTGAAAAAGGGACAATGAGTGATCTTGTGGTAGTTTCCAACATGCACGAAGAGAGAGAGAGAGAGAGAGAGAGAGAGAGAGAATGAAAAAAAGAACGAGGGAGAGAGAGTAAGAGTGAGAGTGAAAGAGGGAGAGAGAGAGAGAGAGAGAGAGAGAGGAAGACAGAAAGAGGGAGAGAGAGAAAAAAGGAGAGAGAGAAGAGAGAGAGAGAGAGAGAGAGAGAGAGAAAGAGAAAGAGGGAGACAGAAAGAGGGAGAGAGAGAAAAAGAGAAAGTTAGAGAGAGAAAGAGGGAGAGAGAGAGAAAAAAGAGAAAGACTGAGAGAGAGAGAAAGAGGGAGAGAGAGACAGAGAAAAAGATAGAGAGAGAGAAAGAGGGAGAGAGAGAGAAAGAGAGAAAGAGAAAGACGAAGAGAGTTCAATGCTCACTCTACCATTTCACAATCATTTCCCTTATTATTACAGTTATATTAGTATAATTGCCCTCCCAGAGTGTGTTACTGCTCTGTTATTATTATTATTATTATCATCCATCCATCGTCTACCGCTTACTCCTTTTCAGGGTCACGGGGGAACCTGGAGTCTATCCCAGGAGGCATCGGGCACACGGCGGGGTACACCCTGGACAGAGTGCCAGTCCATCGCAGGGCACAATCACACATACACACTCACACACTCATTCATACACTACGGACACTTTAGACACGCAAATCATCCTACCATGCATGTGTTTGGACTGGGGGAGGAAACCGGAGTACCCGGAGGAAACCCCCGACACACGGGGAGAACATGCAAACTCCACACACACAGGGCCCTGGCGGAGGTGTGAGGCGTACGTGCTAACCCCTTTATTATTATTATTATTATTATTATTATTATTATTATTATTATTATTTTCTTAAAGCCATGGAAGAATAATAATGAGTCTAGTGTCTCACAGCTATTCATTGTTTTATTGTTATTTAGTTTTTCTATGCCTTCGATTGTTATCCCGATAGAAGAAACACAATATACATTAACATTACCTTATAAGTGAGCAAACAAACAAACAAACAAATAAATAAATAAACACACACATAAATAACCAGATCAGCCTTATATTTAATAGATAAATAAATGGTGGCTCATGCTTGTGCTTTGATTAAAACTGATTTAAATGAAAACTGATTTGAATAAATTGATTGATTGACAGGTCTTGGTCTGTGCTGGAGGTTGGACATGACTGTCCTCCTCACTATAGTTATGTCTCTGAGACACTGGACTTGCTCACTAACCTCTTGCCTTATTACTGGACCCTTCTGTGGTTCCTATGGATAAAGAAAAAGCTGTAAATGCCAGGAGACGCGGTCTGGATCCTGGCGTCTCTGTGCACTTTCAGGCACGGAGGAATGTCCTGTCCACATGGTCATCCATGCTGTGGTGTGTGTTGTGCGAGGTGGAAACCTGGAGTCTCCTGTAGGTGCTACAATAATACATGTAACATGTTTATTATAAGTGAAACTTGCTCTGCACAAGCAGAGGTACCAAACTGTACTTTTCTTTGTCTCTGGATTGGTACCATCAAGGGGGTATGATTTGTCTCTTTAACTTAGGAAGGTGCACCTTTCATTAAGCTCGGGAGGTACATTAGTGGTCCCTATGGTCCAAGTACTGAACCCTAAGTTGCCCCCGATGGCAAGCTAGCACCTTGCATGGATGCTCTGCTACCATTGGTGTATGGGTGTGCGCTTGTAAGTCGCTTTGGATAGAAGCGTCTGCTAAATGAATAAATGTAATATGTAAATGTTAATGTAAGTATATGCAGTGAATTGAATTAATTTGAATTTTTTAAAAGGTATAAAGTTACGAGGTAAAGGTATAAACATTTGATGGTACCGTTGATGGTACCACGTCGATGACATGGAGAAGTACAGCTTGGTTCCTGAAAGAGTTTCATATTCCTGTTTAATATTAAATCCCCGAATTTTCCTTCAGATTGCATATTTGCCTTCACACTGCGCATGCGCACAAAATGGCAAGCAACTGATTTTTAAACTAACTTTATTCGGTAACTGCGGTTCGTTCGCTTTGTACTTGTACTCTGGTCTATGACAATAAAGTTGAATCTAATCTAATCGAATCTAATCCAATCTAAACTATTTTAGTGTAAAAGTGTGCAATATAATTAAAACAATAATTTACATAACTATATTTATTTTGGAGCATCTTCCTAATATTAGGCGCCACTTCGTGACACTCCCGAAGATAACCCCCGCGCGCGCGCTCCTCTAGTAAAGGCACTCGTTGGGCTTTTTAACAAAGGAGCTCGCCGCACGAGCGTGCGTGTTCCGGCGCGCGTGCCTCGCCTCAACGAGCGCGTGGACGGAGAAACCGTGCGCCGCTCGAGTGGAGCACACGCGTTACGTCACGGTGGAAAGGCGCGTGCCTGGTTTAGAGAGCGGCTCGCGACTGAATACCGGCACTCTGCGGAGTCTTCTCCTTGAGACAACAAACAAATAAACAAACTTTCACGCACGCGGGAGACTCTTGTTCACTTTTCCCTACTGAAAAAAAAAGAAAAACTACAGAAACCCTCATAGAATTTGTAATGGTTTTAATGGGAATTGTAGCTATTGGTTTTAATGGAAACTGTAATGGTCCCTGTTGTACTGGTAATTTGTTGCGTTCTATTGGTGGCACGTTATGTGTAGTGGATACCATTAAGAACTAATAATGGTAATGGTTTTAATGGTTAACAGCTGATGGCTTGTAATGGTATTTCTAGTGGAAACCATTAGGGTTTCTATGATGGTTTCTATTGTTTGTTCTATTGTTCTCATACTTTTTTTTTGCACCCCCTGAACAGTACAAGAAATTCCATTGACTCGCAAAGTACAGATTTAATTTTACAAATATAATATTAGAATTAAATACTAGTCTCATTATGTCCATGTGTGCAATCATATTTTGGCCATATATTGTAGCTATAGAGCTTTTAATGCCTGAACTTCCATCCATCCATCCATCCATCCATCTTCAACCGTTTACTCCTTTTCAGGGTCACGGGGGAACCTGGAGCCTATCCCAGGGAGCATCGGGCACAGGGCGGGGTACACCCTGTACAGGGTGCCATTCCATCGCAGGGCACAATCACATACACACATTCATACACTACGGGCAATTTAGACACGCCAATCAGCCTACCATGCATGTCTTTGGACTGGGGGAGGAAACCGGAGTACCCGGAGGAAACCCCCGACACACGGGGAGAACATGCAAACTCCACACACACATGGCCCTGGCGGGTCTTGAACCCCGAACCCTGGAGGTGTGAGGCGGACGTGCTAACCACTAATCCACCGTGCGCCCCTAATGCCTGAACTTTCCACATTTTATTTTTTAAAACTGGATTTCTATAAAAGTTGAATTGTATTATATACAAGTTCTCTTTTTTATTTTATTTTCCTTTTTTTTTTGGAGTTATTGAGGTGTGGATTAAATCTGTTAAATTGTAATGACCAGTAAAAAACTCTAATAACTCTAAAAAAAAAAAAAAAAACCAACAACAAATAGTACAGTGAGTTCAGGTAAACATCAGGTAAACAGGGACAGTCTAATTTAGCATTCTTTATTTTCAGTCTTGATAAGTGGAAGTCAAAAGGCATGTTGCAGTAAAACTGCTTGAGGCAAATAACATGACTTAATTCAAGTAATAACAAATTAAGTGGGTGTGGTCAGAATCAAACAGGACGTTGATGCTAAAAATCTTGACCTCAAGGGTCTACGAATATCATAAGGCTAAACCAGACATCCGAGGCTGCGAAAACTCATTTCAAAGAGGTAGATCCTCCACCACTGCAACCCACACAAAAAAAATTTCAGGATATTGTATATAAATTGCGTTCATCAGGGAGCCGATATAAATATGCGGGAAACTCTCTGAGCATCCGGGAAAGGTGGGATGTCTGGATAAACCGTGTGATATATCTCAGCTTGTTAGGAAGTTGGGATCATAGAGCAGAGATAGAGGGTTAAGGGCCTTTCTCAAGGGCCGGACAATGGAAGCTTGGTGGTGCTGGAATTTTGAACCCCTGTCTTTCTGAAGCACCGCTGCATAAGAATGTGTCCTTGTGTCTTGAGGGACGATTTGTCAAGTTGAGCTGCGTTAGAGACTCGAAGAGAATGTGCTAGCAAGCAGAGTGTGATAAGTGCTTTAAGGTGGGTGGGCACTGGCCTGCTTTTGGCTTTGTAGGCCAGCCTCAGTGTTTAAAACCTGATGCAGGCAGCTAAAGGAAGCCTGTAAAGGGGACATAGCAATGGGGTGGCGTTTCAGGAGTTGGATGGTGCACAGAGGCAGACTTGCCAAGAGCAAGTTGTAGGAGTTCTGAACAAGCACCAGAGTGATCTCTGTGAAGAAGAAAGGCTGGATCGTCTTCATGATGAGAAACCAGTATGACCAAGTCATGGTAGAAACATGAACAGAAAATGACTTCAGAAGTTTTCATGCGTCATCATGTGGTGAGATTTTGGGGTTTTCCAGGGATATGTAGCTTCAGGCGATGAGCTGCCATTCATTGTGAGATGTCCACCACACATGCTGAGACCCGAGCAGGAACGGACCGCGTGTCTGAGCAGATGTGGAGTACCTCCATGTCACCTGCTATGACCACCCCTCCATTACCATTACCAGGGTCATTCCTTCCAAGTCCAGTGGTTTAGTGGTCCAGGGTGTCCTCCACCTTGTGCTTCAAGCTCCCTGTGATAGGCTCCAGATTTCCACATAACCGTGTGTAGGATAAGCGGTACAGAACAGGAATGAATGTATTTTATAAAAGCAGTGGCTCGTTTACAAACGTGTTCTCTTGGCACGTGTGAGGGTGTGCGCCTGCGCAGTTGTCTCTTGTGTTTGGAAAATCGCCTCTTCATTATTCCGTGGATCAATGAGGCAGTCTCTCACTCTCACTCAGGCACACACACTAATCCGCTCTGATTGGTTTCCCTACCCTCTGATGTTCTCCCAGTTAAAATTCATGGGGACATGAGGAGGCTCTCGTTATCACACTGCTCTCGCCTCCTTTTCAGTCCTTTTCAAAGTGCTGCCATCGCTGCCTCTCCAAGTTCTCAGACAGACATTGCAGATGCTAAAGACGAGCACACTCAGCTCCTCCTGAGCACCACGAAAGCTTTTCATGGCTCTCAGGTCCCCTGGCAGAGGGCTGTGGCCATTTTCTTTAGGCTAAACGAGAGGCTTTAGTCGCTCTTTCTCTCTCTCTCTCTCTCTCTCTCTCTCTCTCTCTTTTCTCTCCTTTCCCTTTGACATACAAATTTCACTCTTTTCTAATGGTGCACTCTTTTGCACTATTTGTCGCAGCTTCCTGCCTGTCTGTCTTTCCCAGCAATTATTTTGCAGCGAGGCAAGATCTCAATGTCCTCGCTTGTTCACTTTAAAAACATATTATTAGCGGTTCTGCAGTAGTCATGCATTATTCATTTTGTCTACAGTAAAGAGAGACATTACCGAAACAAAAGTGTTCTGATGGAAATGCAGAGAGTTATCAAGTTGAACATGTTCAGGACCACAGACAGCACTCGCTCTGTTCGCCACACTTCCTGACGTACAGTCACTCAGCTCAATGGTGGTATGGAACATTTCTCCCATCGGTCTGTTTGTGCGCATGGATGTTGGATGAAATCTATGCTTGTGTAACTATGGTTCTTTGAGCTCCTCGGTCGGTGTTGACATCATGGTCGAGGTCAGGATCAACACTTTAACCAGTGCATGGAAAGAAAAACATGTTTATTTCATTACAGGTCTGTTATTGAACATTTCTATTTTTAGGAAACTTACATTTCATTCCAGGCGAGATCAAGCTCGATAGGTACAAATAGGGTTCATCAAGAGGTACTTCAAATGGCTAAGGCTTTTATCTTCTGTGAAATGGGGTTGCTATGGATATGTATTCATTCATTCATTCATTCATCTTTAGTAAGTGCTTTATCTTGGTCAGGGTGGATCTGGAGGTGATCCTGGGAATATTTGGCGTAAAGTCTGAATGTACCCAGATAGCAGAACACACATTCACACCTAGCAGCAGTTTAGAGTCTGTGGGGAACCTCTATGGACACAGGGAGAACATATGAACCTCTACATTCTGATTGGAGTTCGCCACTTTTAACACAAAGTGCTACATTTGGCAGAAACCCATCACTCAAAACAAAAAAAATCTCTGTCTGTAACAGTGGAGACTCAGAAGCAGCGCGAAGAAGAGTTTGCAAGAGGTATAATAAATATCACAAAGTGAAATCACAGAGGTCGCACGGTGGCTTAGTGGTTAGCATGATCGCCTCATACCTCCAGGGTCCAAGGCTCGAGTCCCACCAGGAGCCCTGTGTGGGTGGTTTCCTCCTCCAGTCCAAAGACATGCCTGGTAGGCTTTTCGTGTCTAAAGTGTCCGTAGTGTATGAGTGGGTGTGTGAGTGTGTATGTGATTGTGCCCTGCGATAAACTGGCACCCTGTCCAGGGTGTACCCCGCCTTGTGCCCGATGCCTCTTGTGATAGGCTCCAGGTTCCCCGTGACCCTGATAAATGAGTAAGTGGTAGAGGATGCATGGATGAAATCACAGAGGAAGGGGTCAAAGCATAAACAATCATCAAGGCACCTAAACACAATCAGTAATAAAAAAGCTTGGAACGTACGCAAAAACAGGGATTCGCAAGACTTCACAAAGAATGATGTTCATGAACTGCTTAAATATGCTTTGAGTCATCCTCATTAAAAAGACACGTTGGATTTGTTCCTTGCCATTACTCAGGAGGCAATCCTGATGTCATGTTCTTGTCAGATGTCCGCCAATGGACATTAAGAAGAAAATGAGACAAAAAGTCCAGTATGACTTCTAATAACTCCTTTATTTGAGTTTTACAGACTGAACAGACCTTACGCACATAATTTGCAGGTCAAAGTTCATCTCGATGAACGGCAAAATGAAACTGCTCCTTTGTTGTACCGTGACATTTCTTAAATTAAGCAGTTTTTTTTTCACACAGAAAATTGTATTCATGTTCAGTTTTATTGCTGATCAAAGCTGATAAGCGGTCGTGAATAAACGGATATCGTGAGTAAGGTGCACTAGAGGCTGTGACAGGGCATCCTGACAATTATAACCCAGCGTTATAACCCAGCGTTGGTGTTTCTGTCACAGGTTGCTAGAGTCATCCAGTGGGTTGGCAATGACGGAGTTGTGGATGAGGATGAAAAGGGGCAGGTGTGCGAGGAAATCAAGCAGGTCGAGGGAGCGAAGGCTACGGAGTTCACGTCTGACTTCTTCCTCCTGCTCCTCACGAATCCCTCCTGCCTTCAGCTCCACAAGCAGTTGTTCAGCACTGATACGACCCTGTGGTGCCTCGCTGCCCTCAGACTGGCCCTCCAGCAGGAACAGGAACAACTGCTGCAAAACAAACACACACGTACTGTACATGATGCATTTTACTGCAGATTGCGCTTTCGTGAACTTCCTTCAGTTGTATTCATCATACATCATGTGGCGCATAAACCATCTCAATCCTTAAATCTGATTGGTCCAAAAGTGTTGATTAATTCTCTATAACAGCAGCTCTGAAAACTCACAGGCTTACTTACTGTATATCAATGTTCTCGATCTAATACATTATTGTTTCTGTAGTAATGGGAGTATGGGAGGAGCCTCCAGTGTCAGGGCTTTGTAACAGCTTTGTAAGTGTTTTACTTTCCTGGTCACATGACAAGAAGCTGCTGAGGGAAGCATTGTTTATCGGTACTATACTACCTGAGGTTCTACATTTACTCATTTAAATGATGCTTTTATCCAAAGCGACTTACAAATGAGAGCACATTCACACACCAATGGTAGCAGAGCTGCATGCAAGGTGCTAGCTTGCCATCGGGGGCAACTTAGGGTTCAGTGT
>JAFFST010047996.1:15972-26026 GCA_022414735.1 Noturus placidus | reverse complement strand
GGGCCGAAATTCCTCCAGGACGCTGTAAAAGCCTCATTGCACGTTATCGCAAACGCTTGGTTGCAGTTGTTGCTGCTAAGGGTGGCCCAACCAGTTATTAGGTTTAGGGGGGCAATCACTTTTTCACACATGGCCATGACGGTTTGGATTTTTTTTCACCTTTAATAATAAACACCTTCATTTACAAATTGCATTTTGTGTTTACTTGTGTTGTCCTTGACTATTGTTTAAATTGGTTTGATGTTCCGAAACACTTAAGTGTGACAAACATGCAAAGGAACAGGAAATGAGGAAGGGGGCAAACACTTTTCACACCACTGTATATATATATATAATTTTTTTTAAGTACAATGGGTTGTTTTATAGTAAAGAAGCAAGCTTTGGCTAATTAGTGTACAGTACATGTACAGTACCTTTTTCAGATATCTTTATATAATTACTTGTTTGGTTTTATATTTGTACATATCATTATTGTTCAAAAATAGCCATTTCCTACTACCTGTAATTTAACCTCTATGAGCAGTTGGTAAAATAATCCAGTGTACTCTGTAGACATTATCGGTAATACTGTATATAATGCTATTAGTTCTAACGAAACGGCGTCAATTATCGTTATCATTACCGTAACCATAACGTTTGCACTAGAAGTCAATTTAAATTTTTCTTACGGATGGGGGGACATGTAGTATTCTTACATTTCAGAACTTCCAATGAGTCCAAATGGAACAAACTCTCAAATCAAGTAGTATAATTAGGAGAACAGTGTCGCTAAGAAACTGTGGAACATTAGCTGGATAATGACTAAGAAGTTAGTAGCTAGTGCATAGGTGTTAATTAATTATTTGATATAGACAGTGACAAGAAGAAAAGAAAACATTTGAGAATATCAAAATTTTCCTCAGATGTGTTGATACTTTACTAAGAAAAGACTTGCTGTGACACTGTCGTTACACTTAACATTAATTGCTAACTTATTACTCATGTCTTCTGCCTTCTACATTGCGTCACAGCTAGTGATAGTGTTCAAAGTTTTAAATGAAACCTAGTACTGGGTTTCTCCCAGCGTTAGCCATGTTAGCATCTTTTTACTCACAGTCCTCAAACCTGGAACAGCTTCTTGGCTTGCTGGGCTCGGTCAGCTTGTTTCCGTCTCGCAGTCTGGTGTAAATTTGCAGTGCTTTGCTCTTCCGCTCTTCTCCCTTCTCTCCCAGCATCTTCCTGTGATGCCTCCTCCTCCTGTCTTTGATTTGGTTCCGGCCCCTTCGCACTCCTGTAACAGGTCGCTCTGGCTTTCCTGGACAAGCCGCTTTTTGTGAGGTTCCTTCAGTCACTCTGGGCTCTAAATTGCATAAATCACTCATGATAAAATGTTTTATTTAAACACGTAACTCTTGAATTTTGCATTCTGATTGGTCAGAAGGTGTTGATTCATTTTCTGTAACAGCAGGTCTAATGTCTAGTCTCTAGTGCAGCTACAAACCACAGGTTTATATGAATGGCCTCTAATTCTAGTGCGTAATCATTTCTATAGTAACAGCTAATTCACAGGGACTCATATGGCGGATGCTCCAAATAAACGGATTAAAAAACAGGTGTAAATGTTTGCATGGAAGGAGTCTCCAGTCTCAAAACAAGCCATTTATGTGTATGCCTTAACTTGAAGAGAAAGCGACATTATATTATAACAGGAACTAACTTATTTCACAGATGTTCCACAACATTAAATGTAACTATAAATGGGTTTAAAAAATGCACGATGTTCTTTAGTTAATACAAAATTTTAATCAGTGGATAATTAATGTTGTATTGTGTGAGATGCCATTACAGAAAATGAATAAACTTTACTGTGGTACCAGTCAATTTGCTTCATCACACCACACCGTTGTTTTGTATTTTCCTATAAGAGCACACCCTGAGCTAATAGAGTAAAGCAGATTTCTGAATTTATTATGAGTTCAATCTTGGAAATGAAAAATGTCCATGTTTGGGTTAGAATAATGCAGTATCTGTACCACCGTCGATAATTTATTTACAATTGATTCATTTTCCACCAGTTTCTTCTATCCTCCCTCTCACCTCTCAGAATCAAGTCATTCCTTTCCTGTGTTTCACGCCTCCATCCCAGTTTACCCTGTTCCTGTAACTACCCCTCCCAAAAAGCTTCACATGTCTCTCCTTTTGCTAACGGCCCACAAATTGGCTCAAGATTGCTCATCGAAATGTCTTCACAAAACACTTTTAAAACTGCTTTTAAAACACAAAGAGTGAGCTTCTAGTGTTCCACTTTTACGACTCATAGAAGATTCTGGCCTTTCATTTTACACACTACTTTCACTTTGGAAAGGCATGTGATGCAAAAGAGCATACGGGGAAACGAAGCAACGATCCTCCAGGACCACGATGCTACTGAGTTAGAAAATGATGTATTTAACGCATTGCGAATACGGAGCAGTTTTTTTGTCTGATGTCTCAATGACATTCTGATTTACTCTGAAGTTACGCCAGTTTCCGCCCTGTCACTTTTATGGAAAGCTTTATCAGTAACCTGACAAGATGAACTAGAGAGGCTGGTGACAGAATGACCGATGCTACATGTAGCTGCTATAATGTGAGTGTGAACAGGAAATTATAAATGTAACTAACAAACTAATGGTACATGTAGCTGCTTTAATGTGACTATGAGTAGATTTTGAAAAAAAAAACCATAATAGTTGGTGAATTGCTGTGGGGTATGAGGAATAAAATACTTTGGGCATGTGATGTTATGGGGAAATATTCCACTTCAGGGTGGTAAAACAAATTCCGGAAAAATGTGCAAGTGTAAGGATCTAGTCGACTGGGTCAGAGCATCTTCAAAACAGCAGGTCTTGTGCGGTGTCCCAGATGTGCAGTGGGAAGTACCTATCAAAGGTAGTCCAAGGAAGGACAACTGGTGGACTGGTCTTCGTGGGGAGAGAAGGCTAGCCCATCTGGTCCGTCCCGACAATAGAGCTAATATAGCGCAAACTGCTGAAAACGTTAATGCTAACTATGTTAGAAAGACGTCGGAACACACAGTGCGTCACAGCTTGCTGTGTATGGGGCTGCGTAACTACAGACTAGTCAGAGTGCTGATGCTGACCCCTGTCCACCGGTGAAAGACCTACAATGGGCAGGTGAGTATCAGAATTGGACCATGGAGCAATGGAAGAAGGTGGCCTGATCTGATGAATCACGGTGTGTGCGTGTGAGTCGCTTACCTGGGGAAGAGATGGCACCAGGATGCACTATGGGAAGCCCCCAGAGGCAGAGTGATGGCCTGGGCAATGTTCTTCTGGGAAACCATGGGTCCTGGTATTCATGTGGATGTTACTTTGACACGTAACACCTACCTAAACATTGTTGCAGACCAAGTACACAACTTCGTGCCAACAGTGTTCTCTAATACCAGTGGGCTCTTTCAGCAGGATACTGCTCTCTGACACACTGCAAAAACTGTTCAGGAACGGTTTGAGATACATGACAAAGAGTTCAAGGTATTGACTCGGCCTCCAAATTCTGCAGATCTCAATCCAATCGAGCGTGGTCTGGACAAACAATCCGATCCACGGAGGCCCGACCTCGCAGGACTTGAAGGATCTGGTGCTAACGTCTTGGAGCCAGATACCACAGCGCACCTTCAGAGGTCTTATGGAGTCCTTGCCTCAACGGCTCAGAGCTGTTTTGGCAGCACAAGGCAGACCTGCACAATATTACGCAGGTGGTTATAATGCCTGTATATAATATATATTATAAAATAGAGTTGTAGAGTTATATATCAAACCTTTACACAGTGCCTGTACTTGCCATTTTGGATGAAATGCTGATTTAGAAAGACATGTTTGGTTTGTTTTCACCCCCAAAATCTTTCACTTTGATTATTATTACAGTCTTCAATATAAAACTCACTTGTCTTTTTTGACATTGTGCTCTGTTTATAGTCACTGAAGTCATTAAAGCCCAAGCCCTTGATATCTCCTTCAGTCCAGCTTCTACGTTCCACGACATTAACCCGAGTGATGTCCCGTTGCTGCTTTCATTCGAAATGTCGTCGATTGTCATCGTTTCTCTATGTAAATATTAGGACGTGTAATGGACAGAGGCATGACTCATTAAGCAGCCGTTCTTTCATGGCCGAGCTTGTGGTCAGGACTCAGTTACGCTCCTCTGCTCCTCTGATGTCTCTGTAATTCTTCTCTGCGAAAGTTTATACGTCCCATTCTGCCAATGTCCTGATGATATATAGATATATTTTTTTTTTGATATAGCAAATGAGACATGACAATGAGCGATGAAACATTATGAAAAATAAGTCTTAGAACTCAGAGACATTTATTATTAGTAAAGTAGCAAAATTCTGCACTACTGGTGCAGTTTATAGATAAATGGACACACTTGATATTGACCACTGATGATTCTGTTCTTTTAAAATTATTTTCTTACATATTACTGTATACGATGTACTATGTAAAGCATCAGAAAGCTGATAAGGTAACCAAACATCTGTTGTATTCACTAATTCTATGCACGTATTAGAATTATTATTCTTATTTTTTCTTATTATTAGGTGAAGATCTTCAGGTCAAATAGGAACAGTAGCTTAATCAGGTCCTGATGTTTTAAAGACCAGACTTGAACATACACTTCAGAGAATACAGAGAATGTTTGGTGTTTGGACCCCTTCAAGCAAATTGTGTGTGTGTGTGTGTGTGTGTGTGTGTGTGTGTGTGTGTGTGTGTACTTTTATTTTATTATCTTTTTTATGAGGCCAGCTGATTGCATTCAGCCCGGTCCTATCTCCAGTTCTAACACAACCTAATCCTCTAGTGCACAACACTGATTAGTGAATGGTCAAAGCTGGAGACAAGGCATCGAACTGCTTAGAAACCATCCTGAACACACACACACACACACACACACACACACACACACAAACACACACAGCGGGTTACCATACCAACCAGTCTGTCTGAAAGATGAAGATAGTTGGATTTGGCTGAGAGTGGCAGAGTCAAATCCTCCATCTAACCCTCTGAGATTTCGAGGCCACCAAGGGCAAAACACACACACACACACACACACACACACACACACACACACACACACACACACACACTGCTTGCTTTCTTGGCTGCAAATCCCCACCACCAGTCGACCAGAGTGAAGCAAGAAGGTCAGCTGTGTATCACTTTTCTTTGTGTGTTTGAGAAAAGGATGAGCGGCGATGACCCAATCAGCCAGTCGCTCCTGCCACCCAGAGCCTGAAGAATAGCCGGGAGTGCTGGACAAAGAAAAAATAAATCCCTCTTCGATAATTATTCATTGCTACGATTGTCCCTTTCGGATTCCCGTTTCCCAACACATCATCCTTTTCTGCTGGTACTGTCAAGTGCCAATCAAAGCGCCGGTATCCGGATTTTAGCGCTGTCCAAACGATGGAGAATTTTCCGCCAGACAAAAGCCGCTGATCCTTTTCACAACTGTTTTTCCCCCTCATCTTTAAATGCTGAGACAATGGCGGCACGGCCACAGTGTCAGTGTGTGGTCCTAGATTGGAGGCATGGTGGTGTGGTGGGAGTGAGTGGTGAAATGGTGTCCCGAACATGGCTAATCTCTCCTTGTCCGTCTCACTCATTCACGCCCCTAATCTGCTCTCACAGTGGCCCGGTGTCTTCCGGAACAATCCCGAAGGGTCAGTCCAGCTTAGTGCGCCTTTGTCGGCTCTGGACCGTGGGTGATATTCATAGGCCTCGGTGACATCTTCAGTTACAGCTGAATGCTAAAGACAACAGGGGAAGCGACTCGAGGCAAGGTGAAGGGAGAATGGCAACAGTAGCCAAACCATTGCGAGTAGGGATTAGGGCAGCAATGCATTCGGGATGAAGCCAGAGGACAAAAGGCCGGCCCGAGAGCTCACAGAAGTGCGTCATAGTTTCAAATCTATGTATTCATTTTAACAATATATTTTTTTAAAAACGACGCTAATTTTTAAACACACGTCAAGATTGTTTTCACTCGTGTAATAGCGCTTATGTTATAGTCGTTCCCTCACCGGCCTCTCTTTTAGTCTCTCATAGAGTTAATAAGTTAAAATCAAAACATTTCTTGTCTTTTTACCAAGAAATCACACAGTATAAACTCCTCAGTCCTGAAGACGTAAGTTACGTCATACTTCAGGAGCTTTATCTCTGACTGTTACAAAGCTCCGACACTGGAGACTCCTTCTATAAATGTTAAACAAACATCTCCTTACAAAAAAAAAAAACACTTCATCATATCAAAGATTAAACATGTTTTTAATGAAAAAAAATCGAGATTGAATACTGAAATTCCTTCTGTAGATACCTGTAACAATGTAGTTAGCTAGCTAGATTACTAGCCGTTAGCTGCCCAACTAGTTGTTCCAACAGCCAAACCTTAGTAGGGTACTCTGGTTTCCTCCCCCAGTCCAAAGACATGCATGGTAGGCTGATGGGCGTGTCTAAAGTGTCCGTAGTGTATGAATGTGTGAGTGAGCGTGTATGTGATTGTGCCCTGTGATGGACTGGCACTCTGTCCAGGGTGTACCCCGCCTTGTGCCCCATGCTCCCTGGAATAGGCTCCAGGTTCCCCGTTACCCTGATAAATGATAAGCGGTAGAAGATGGATGGATGGATGGATAGTAGGTTAGCTAGCTATTGTGCTAACAGTTAGCTAGCCAGCTAATTTAACAATTTTATTGAACCATACGACCCAAATCTTGGCTGTCATGGGTATGTTAATATAATATTTCGGCTGCCTGATAATCAAAACTCCAATGCTGAAATTCCTCTCGTGTATTTGAGGTATTGTTTTTAAACTCAGAATTACTTCGGAACTCCAATTCAGTTGTCGGTTTAGATATGTGCACTTCCGTAGGTGCCTTGGTTTCCATAATAATGTTTGCACCAGTAATAATACAGACGCGCACAGACACACACACACACACACACACACACACACACACACACACACTCATCCTCTTCTCAACAGGACCCAGTAATCTCATGTCCACTGTTATGGGGCATCTTCAAAGCCCAGTGGTTGCTGGTGTGACCCCACCGTGACCCCACACTGACCCTGTGAGTGACCACGTCTTTGGACTCCAGAAGGGTCATTGTGCTAAAACGTACACACACACACACACACATCTCCAAGGTGACGACGGTGACATCTCATTCACGCAGAGCACCTCTTTTTGGCGATAATCACCTCCCTGATTCCAGCGTTTTTTTGTCTTGGGTTGTTATTTGGGACAAAAGAAAGCTGCTACTCTATTTGTTTTTTTGTTTAGTTTTCTTTTTTTACTGTTGTAGATACAGCTTGGCCCATAAAAGGTGAGGTTGAAAGAAAAGACATTTGCGTTTACATTAACGCCTTACTGGAGGTCTCACTGTAAGGTTCATAGAAGAACATCACTCACCGATTGGCTGTGTGCTCAGGTGGAGATTGGCGTTGCTAATGAGGTCACTTCCTCCTGATTGCGCCAAAACTGCAGAAAGAAAAGATAATAAATTAAGCTTGTAGGACGTATTAGTAGTAACGTTTTAGTTGAACCCTGCATCATAAGACTGATGTAATCATGTCATAAGCATGTCGTTGAAGATGCTGGCTGTCATGACATATACTTTATGAAACCCATCAGAATAAATACATTTCTGATATGTTGAATACTGGATTGTGATTGGTCAGAAGGTGTTGATTCATGTTCTATAACAGCAGCTCTGACTGTAGTGCAGCTGCAGATCCCAGGCTTATATGAATGCGCTTGTTCGTTTCTATAGTAACAACTTATACAGGGATTTGAACAGTGGACACTCGGGTTAGGGTTTACGTAAGTGCAGAGATTTCACATAATTAAATGTAATGATAAACAGATAAAACTTATGACACGTCACTTTATTTAGTAAATACAGCATAATAAGAAGTGTGAATATGTTTTAGAGGAATAAAACATGGTGCATGGTGGCTTAGTGGTTAGCACATCCGCCTCACACCTCCAGGGTTCGGGGTTCGAGTCCCGCCAGGGCCATGTGTGTGTGGAGTTTGCATGTTCTCCCCGTGTGTCAGGGGTTTCCTCGGGGTACTCCGGTTTCCTCCCCCAGTCCAAAGACATGCATGTTAAGCTGATTGGCGTGTCTAAAGTGTCCGTACTGTATGAATGTGTGTGTGAGTGTGTATGTGATTTGCCCTGCGATGGACTGGCACTCTGTCCAGGGTGAACCCTGCCTTGTGCCCGATGATCCCTGGGATAGGCTCCAGGTTCCCCGTGACCCTGAAAAGGAGTAAGCGGTAGAAGATGGATGGATGGATGGAATAAAACACTTTGTGATGTGCTGTTCTAAGAAAAATCATCAACTTAAGTGTAGAAGCAGTGATATACTGTATGTTATGATAAAAGTGATGAGACGCCCTTTATAATGTAGCCAAAGACTACAATGCTAACGTGTTATACCATCTATTAGACATACAATGAATACATTATATATCGTATATAATAATGCATCATGACCGTGATTACGGTGATCGTCCATGACATGTTAAGGTCAGCCTAATGACACAGGGTTAAGCTAAAGTGTTAAAAATGCTAAGCTGTCCTGTGTGTCCTCATGTCTCAGCTTGGCTGAGTGTAGATCATGTTTTGTAGATGTGCAAAAACGGGCTGTCTAATGGAGATAAATGTGTGTGTGTGAGCTACATGGGACATTTAACCGGCAGCACGGTGACTGATGCCTGCCTCCACTTCACTTCGTATCCAGGTTACAAAAGAGTCAAGTGGAGGAAAGCCTTGGAGTGTGTGTAAACACACACAAGAAAAAACCCAGATGAAATGAAAATGTCACAGAGACAAATGAGAGACAGAGACATTAGCAAGAGTGGAAGAAAGTAAGTGGTCTTCGCATGTCTCAGGCTACAGCTGAGTGAAAAAGTTTGCACACCCTTACTCTAAACTCTAAAAAGGCATTTAATCTGATTTCATCCCCCCCACCCCCCTTTATTATTACAAATAACACAACTGTGTACGTTTCTGAATTCATGAATGAAATATCTGATATTTTTCTAGCTTGTTTTGAGCTCATTTCTTCCACTCTTCTTATATATAGTCTTTTTTTGCGCATACAGTATCGTTCCGATTCTGACAGACGGCGTTCCCTGTTTCTCAAAACAATTTAGATCTTCGTCGAAGGGTGATAGCTTCTGTCACTCATGCCTTATGTAGGATTTAAAATGAAAGATGTGAGACACTGTAGATAAATAAGGTAATGTTCTTAAACAATAGATATGAAAGTCAATCTCTGCCACTTGATTGGCTGATATTCTTACAAGTATTTTTTCTACTGTTCTATTTTTTTTACATACAAAAAAATGACATTTATTAATGAAAATAAGGTTCGCTTACAGTTGCGTACTTTATAAAAAGCTAAGGTCAAGTCTTAGGAATTGAAATGTTCAATTCAGTTTTATTCATATTAACACTGGACGTAGTCCCAAAGTAGCTTCACAGAAATATATATATGAATTTATTCCTAAATATTTGTTCCTCTGTGATGAAGTTTCTCAGTATGAAATCTATCACAAATCAAGCAATTTTCAGCATTGTATCTTTATAATTAGGGACAGGAAGGAATATGGAAAATTTCACGTCTTCCAGAAATGA
Source organism: Noturus placidus (assembly GCA_022414735.1). NCBI lineage: Eukaryota > Metazoa > Chordata > Actinopteri > Siluriformes > Ictaluridae > Noturus > Noturus placidus. Next base: position 16,332 of record JAFFST010047996.1, on the reverse strand, counting down.
AGAGTTTTGGTTCTGGTTTTGGGAAAGACGCTCCGTGTGATTGAATGTTTCCACAATATCATGTAATGATCATAAGGTTTATAAAGACATTTGAAGTGTATATCACGATGACACGTAAACTGACACGTACAGTGCCTTGCGAAAGTATTCGGCCCCCTTGAACTCTTCGACCTTTTGCCACATTTCAGGCCTCAAACATAAAGATATAAAACTGTAATTTTTTGTGAAGAATCAACAACAGGTGGGAGACAATCATGAAGTGGAACCAAATTTATTGGATATTTCAAACTTTTTCAACAAATAAAAAACTGAAAAATTGGGCGAGTAAAATTATTCAGCCCCTTTACTTTCAGTGCAAGA
>JAFFST010047995.1:23852-33984 GCA_022414735.1 Noturus placidus | reverse complement strand
CACAAGCTGTACACTCACTACTTTACATTGTAGCAAAGTGTCATTTCTTCAGTGTTGTCACATGACAAGAGATCATCAAATATTTACAAAAATGTGAAGGGTGTACTCACTTTTGTGAGATACTGTATATATATATATATATATAAAAAATAAACAAACAAGTTTAAGTGTCAGGCCACAGAGGTTTCAGCTCAGGATCTGTGAAGTCTGAGCAGTCAGCCCTGGCCATAACAGACATCTTCAGTGTATATCTCATCTAGAGTGTGGACACACACACACACACACACACACACACACACACACACACCTCTCGTGACGCTTTCTGTACGAAGCGCTCGTCGGTGCGTTTGAAGGCTCGGCACAGAGCTTCTGCGGGGTCCTGGCTGAACATCTCCTGCTTCACCAGATTGACATGGAGATGATTTGCGGCATAGGTTGCAGCGTCGATGCCACCGTGACCATCGAACACGGCGAAGTACGCCTGCTCCTCCTGATCCTGCAGACACAAACACATTTGGCTCCGCCTCCGCAATCCATTACAACATCCCGATGTTTAATCAAACCTGTTTATAAATTGAAAGGTTATGATCTAATTTTCATTAATTACAAGTATAATTAAAACTAATTACAAACTAATTACAAGTATTAGTTTCTAAATGATATTTGAGAAAGTGGCCTTGTCAGTACAAGTGAAAGGGGGCGTGGTCCGTGTCTTGTCAGTACAATTGAAAGGGAGCATGCTCTCTGTGCCTTGTCAGTACAAGCAAAAGGGGGTGTGGTCTCTGCACCATGTGAATCCAAGTGATAGAGTCATGGTCTCTATGCCTGATCAGTTTTATGTAAAAGTGGGCTTGGCCTCTGTCACGCCTACAAAAATGGATCATTTAATTCTTCACTGACATCAAACCTGTTTAGTCAATCTTCTATCCCGCTGTACATCACCATCTCTATCTTCGATTGGAGGTTTGATGACGTCACTGGATAAGGAGTTGAGTGTTTGTGTTTTTAATTAAACGGTGAATGAAGGGAGACTCTGCTGTAACGGTGATTAAATAAACTGCGACCCTTAAGTGTAATTCATCTGCAGCACTCAGTGCACTTTAAACCATTCTAATCCTCACAAAACCTGAGCGCGCGCACATTCAAACACCCGCACACACACACACACACACACACACACACACACACACACACACTTCCCATTCTCATATTATAATACACTAAATGAAACGGAAGTAGTGTGATGAGGGTAAATAAAGCTTCTGTGTTCTCAGCTTTAAATCAGGTTTAATTACGAGCAGATTAAGAGTAATTATGTGGCTTTAGAGAGAAACGTGGAGCGGGAGAATAAATCATTTCAGCGTTCAGGAACCAGCGAGTGCCAACAACATGCACAAACACTCAACTTATATTTAACCAACACGTACACACCCTTCGGCCTTGTTTACATAAAAACGGGGTTTCCCCCCCCCGTACATTAACAATCCATCCATCCATCCATCCATCCATCTTCTACCGCTTACTCCTTTTCAGGGTCACGGGGAACCTGGAGCCTATCCCAAAGAGCATCGGGCAGAAGGCGGGGTACACCCTGGACAGGGTGCCAGTCCATCACAAGACACAATCACACACACACACTCATTCATACACTATGGACAAGTCAATCAGTCTACCATGCATGTCTTTGGGAAAGTGTGTGTGTGTGTGTGTGTGTGTGTGAGAGAACGACCGGCTCGATTTAGTGCCGCTGATAAATGAAGAGCTTTTACTGGAGCTAAAGAGCAGAAACACAGAAACGCTTTCTCTATCAGACGAAACACGAGCTGCAGCTAAAAAGAGAGCGCTCGATATTCATAACACACTACTGTTTGGACTGGGGAGGAAACCGGAGTGCCCGGAGGAAACCCCCCGCAACCCGGGGAACACACACACACACACACACACACACACACACACACACACACACACACACACACACACACGTCGGGACTCGAACCCCAGACCCTGGAGATGTGAGGCGAACATGCTAACCAACCACTAAGCTACCGTGCGCCCCATTCATTAACATGAATAACAAAATTGGTCAAATACTGGAAAAATACTAATCAACAATGATGAATCAAAACGATATCAGTTTCAAAGTTTGTACACCCTTTCTGGATGAGAATTGTTTTCTAATAACCTACATGCTCGACTCTTGCTTCTAAACTGCCTTTAAAATCCTCTCTCTCTCTGTAGTGTTATGAATATCGAGCGCTCTCTTTTTAGCTGCAGCTCGTGTTTCGTCTGATAGAGAGAGCGTTTCTGTGTTTCTGCTCTTTAGCTCCAGTAAAAGCTCTTCATTTATCAGCAGCACTAAACCGGGACACACACACACACGATTCAATGCTATTAAAGCCGAATATAGTCAGCTTTAATCAGGAGATAAGACACTCAGCATCAGGGTTTGGAGACCTGTCGATTCGAGACGTTTCACAGGAAGTAATGAATCCTCACCCTGACCTGTTTAAACTAGATAGCTGTTTACATCAATAACTTAATCAGCTTCATCAATACGCTGGTAACTTGCTGGCCGTTAGTGAATGTGCTAGTTGTGTTATAGAGGACGGCAGTCTAATTGTGTTAACACATGTGCAGTTCAGGTGAGCTGATTCATTAACAAATGATGAATAAAACGTCACGTGTGCAGGTAAACGTGATGACGTTGGAGGATCTGAACGTGACACCTGTGCAGGTTCCGGTTTGGTTAAAATGCCGCGTGACGGCACCGTGTGTGTGGGCGTGGGGAATACCTGCAGGTTGAAGAGCGTGTTAAAGTCGGGGATGATGACGTGCCGGTCTTCCATCTTGCGCCGCATGTTTTTGATGGCGTGGATGGAGGTCTCGTAGTAGGCATGAGAGCGGCGTCGCGGCGGGAAAACCTTCAGCCACAAGCAGCACGTCTCACACAGTTTATTAAAGACCAGACGAGCTAATTTCACCGCCTCGATCTCTGCACAGGGACACACACACACACACACACACACACGTGTGTTCCAGTTCTAGTGTTACAAAATCTAAGGACACATTTCAGGCTTGTGAAGGATCACAGCACGGTTATCAAGATTCAGAAAGGTTGAGTGAGTGAGTGAGTCTGTGTGTGTGTGTGTGTGTGTGTGGTCTTGAATGCAAGAATTGAGGACATGAGCAAAAGAGGACATCTGCGACGAGAGAGAGAGAGAGAGAGAGAGAGAGAGAGAGAGAGATATTACACACACACACACACACACAGCTTTAAGAGTCTTCGTGTTCTTCTGGTCACTCAGAGTCTCGGACGTGATCTCGTCTCTCCCAGTTTTGAGCTCTGTTATTTTACTGAGAGAGAGAGAGAGAGAGAGAGACAGACTTCACTCAGAGTCCAGGGCCGAGTCTCGGTCTTCATCTTATTGTCCTCATGATGCAGATAACAAGAACGCAGTATAATAAGGGGACTATTAGACACGTCTCAGCGAAGCACAGTGTGCACCTTATCCACGTGTAATCCTGAGGGCGCCGTTTCTTTTATTTCTGTATTCTATAAACGCAGGTATTCGACCGTTTAGGTCTTTTTTTTTTTTTATCAGAAATGTCACTGAAATTTTTCAGAGCACTTTGAACAGGTTTTTGTGCTTTCAAGTTATGTAACGTGCGTTTGTTTAGTGGGTGCAATCTATATTTAACGTGTCGTGTCTGCACTGGGGAACAGACATCCTGAGCCAGACGGCCGTCTGTCTGTCTGTCTTTCTGCATGTCCATTCCTCCACTGAATTCTACAAGATGTGCCTCTTTGTGAATCAGGTTAGTGACAGAGGGAGACAGACAGAGACCTGTTCTACATAAACAGGACATCAACTTTAAACTTTAAGAACACACACACTTTAGTGCTAACAGAGATGATGTGTAGATCTTGAAACCACAAACAGGTCTTTATAATCAGAGTCTTGCTAATCAGGTCAGTTCTCATTATTCACGGATAACTCGAGTCTTGGTGTCAGTGCTTGGGCTCCAGGTCTTGTTACCCAAAATACTGGTCATGGTCTTTTCCTTGCTCCGATTCCCATTACTCAGAAGCTTGGTCATGGTCTCAACACTCAAACATCTGGTCTGGGTTTTGTCCCTCATGCCTTGGTTACTCAGTGCTGCTCAGGGTCTTTGCTATGGTCTTGGTCCTAGTCTTTAATACTTGTTGCTCTCAGTCCTGGTCTTAGGTCCTTCACTCTGGCTCTTGACCTTGATAGAAATCTGGTTACTCGGGATCCTGGTCTGTGTCTTTAGAGAGAACATTTCGAGACCACGCGAGCTCTATGGACATTTGCACGATGTAGAACATTAGATCACGCTCACACATTTGCACAGATGTTTGATCTCTCCTCCAATTCGTCCGTCTGGAGCACTTCTCAGTCGTCCCCGCTCCCAATTCCATTTGAATATAGAAAGTTAAGAAAGCAATTCAGGCCAGAGTTAAGTTAGTACGTGACCTGATTCTGCAGTCGAATAGGAGAGTTTAAATTGTGCAGAGTGGCCTACATTCGCGCCGAACGCCAGTCGATCGCAGTGCGGAGGCAGCAGGACGGAAGAGTCTCTCCCTGTTTGAGCCTCTCCAAGACCTAAAATCCTCGACTTTTGGGTCACGGGTGTCCTTGGAAATACCCAGAAATGTCAAAGCCGATGTGGAACAGGAGCAGCGCTCTCACAGGGACTCGGATGCACTTTACACTGAGCCATATTTACTGCTTTTGCTGTAGGAGGTGATGAAAGCTTGTGATTTATTATTATTATTATTATTATTATTATTATTACAGCTCTCAGTGAAAAGTACGATGGATGTTAAACACAGTGACTGATTCAATTTAATTTATGATTCATCTGATTTCAATCTGATTCATCATCGGTAAGCAGTATATCCTGATCAGGGCCGTGGTGTGAGGTGGGAATACACCCGGAGCGGGACGCAAGACACTCTCACGCTCGCTCGCGCACGGACGCACTCCCGCTCGCGCACACACTCTCACACCTTGGGCTAATTGATCTCAGTCAGGCCACCTTCCAGCATGTTTTTTGGGAGGTGGGGGGAAACCGGAGAACCGGACACAGGGAGAACTCCACACGGACTGTAACCTGAGTTCATGGTCACACAGAGAACCGTGGAACTGTGCGGTGACTATGTGTCCTGCTATAACAGTGAATCACGCTGCGTTCACGCCATGTCAGAATTACTGTAATTACTAGATGACCCGGACGTTCTACTCAGAGTTGTTCATGTCGTCGTCCTCGGAATGATGCGTTTCTATAGGCCGAACTCAATCACTGAGATGATGCTGCAAAATAGATATTTACAACATGAAATCACATTTTTATTCTATTGCTACACACTGAGGAACACAGATAGTGCATCAGGTAACAATATCATGTTCATTAATAATGCAGGCCTAAACAACAACAACTCGTCTGTGCGAGCTACATTAAACTGTACGTCTTTCCTTTAGCTTCAGGTTAATCTTACATTATTAAGACGTTAATAATAGTCATTTACACAGAATTATTACGTGATAACTACTTAACTACATTTTACTGCTGGAGGCGCCGCCATTTTGAGTGTTTCCGCACAGCAGGTGGTACAAGGCTCAGAAAACTCCTAGTTTACGCGTCGTAATTACGAGTCCTACGAGGACGTGAAGTCGGAATGGATTCAGCGATCTGATTCAGTTTGTTTCAGACCAACTCTAACCATTGTTCAGCGCCGTTTACTCACATTTGGAAAAAATACAAGATCATCATCATCAATAATAATAATTATTATTATAAAACCAGAGAAGAGTGGAAGCAGGAGGTGCTCGAACAGGCCCAAATGAAGACTTTAGCAATACTAGAAATATTCTGCAACGTTAAACAGTAGAGAGGTGAAGTTAAAGATGTTCAGATGCAGACACAGGTTTTGGGGGACATGCACTAAAGGTACCATATCGGTGTTGTTTAAACAGCAAACACCTACGAGGAATGGTTTCGGTCTCTGTGCCGTCCTCGGTTGTCTTGATGAGGTGACAGCTGGAGAGGTCGCTCTGTAGAACGCTGTCAGCCGTACCACGGGCCAAACCTGCCGCCAGCGGGAACGGGCAGTTACTGTAACACACACACACACACACACACACACACAGAGAGAGAGAGAGAGAGAGAGAGAGAGAAACAATAAAGCAATGGTTTGGACAAAAATGACATTTGTCTCGTGTGAGACGTGTTCAGCGTGTGACGTCTTGCACTGGAGCTGCGAGACCAACATCACTAGCAACTAATCATAACTTTCACTTTATAGCAGATTATATAACTTAAAATATTAGCTTGCATATTTCATACAACAGTGTGTGTGTGAGATGTACGGTCAAGTACACAATGTTTTGATTGTGTGAGTGTGTGTTACAGCGTCTCGATGTGGGTGTGTGCAAAGTGTGTGTTCCTTTGCATTAGTGTGTGCATTACTGTATATTACAGAGTGAGATTGCGTGTATTCCTGAGGAATGCTTCAACTCCCATGATGCATTGAATTCCCCCCACGCACGCACACGAACAGTCATGCACAGCACGGAGTCGCATGTCATCACTGTATCATCATCATCATCATCCTCCTCCATTCAGGTACGGCCGAATCGTCTTCTCTTCGCTCCCGTAGCAACATGAGGCCACCGACGGATGCTGCTCGTAACCATGACGACGTAACTATGACAACAAACGGTGGCGACAAAGCAGCAGGAGGAGAAAACATGCTGATGTCCGATGCAAAGGACTCTGGGTATTAGAAATTAGAGCAGCTCTTTACACTCACACACTCAGCAGCTACTCTCACGGACAGGAAAGTGGAACGCTGTGTCTCAAGGACACGTCAATGACAGCATGCTCTAGATGTGTGGAGCCAAGGGAGGAGAAAATGCCCCCCCCCCACACACACACACGGCGGATGTGTTAATATCTAACACACACATTTGGAAGTGTTAGGATCAGGGTTGCCAGACGTTTTAAAAGTAACTACAAACTGAAAGTGAAGACATTTACAGCTGTGATTTGGTGGTTGCTGCGGAGGCCGTTTTTGTCCTGGTGCCTCAGCGTAGTGTGCAGTGTGTAGTGTAAGAAAATAGTGCACACTTTGTGGTGTGGTTTGAGACACAATAAAACAAATGACAACGAGGCCTAGGGCATGGGTTTTGGGAGATTTCTGCAAATGTAGTTTTTACTCCCCCCCCCACACACACACACAGTGCTTATAAGAAACACATCTCACATGAAGGAACGATTTGGAGAACCTCCCACACGAGCACGAAAGCAGGGACACGGTTCGCCGTGAAGCGTTACGCAAAAACCTCAAAACTTCTTGACTTTCAGATTGTAAGCTCAAGGGGGAGGGATGCAGGGAAACACCGACGTGTGTAAAGTTCTACAAGTTAAAAGTCCAGTGAAAAACTGAAGTGGTGCAAGTGGTAACCCTTAAAATATGCAAAACCGTCGTGTTCCTCAGCTGGAGTATTCTGCGCATCATTGTTGTAGCTTGTTACTGGTTAAGCTGGGATATTTTATTACGTCAAAGTTGGATAGATTTTCTTCTAATTAGATAAAAAACATGCGTGACAAGGTTATTGTTCTTTTTACACACACACACACAAACAAAATACTTTTTTTACTTTCTTGAAATTGTTCTTTTGCAGTGTTAACAGTTGGGTTTTATTTTATTATTTATTTATAAAATCTTTCATTCAAACCCATTTCCATGTGGACATTAGGCAAAAAAAGAAGGGGGGGGGGTAAAAAATGTGGGAGGAGCCTCAGATATTAAACTTTGACCTGCTGATAATAAGCAGTTTAAATTTAAAATTTCTTATTGGAGTCATTCATCATCATCAGTGTGTGAGGGATGAAACTGAATTATAGCTGCACACAGAAATGTGTGGATGAACAGATGAAAGAGAACAATAAGGAGGGATGAAGGGGGAGGGTGGGGTTAGAAGAGATGGAAAAAGACGCAGAGAGAGAAAAGACGCAAATTGCCATCACATTCTGGGATCCACCTCCGCATTTCCATTCATAGAAATTACACGCACTTGCTTGGACGCACACACACTCAGCAGCAGGCAGGAGGGGGCATTGAGGTGGGGAGTCCTAATTGGCTGAAGCAACCGAGTCAAACCAATCAGAGTGCTTCATTTACTGAGCAATGGGCACGCAGAGGAATGAGGATTAGTGAGACAGAAAGAGTGAGACAGAAAGAGTGACAGAAAGAGCGAGACAGAAAGAGACAGAAAGAGCGAGACAGAAAGAGACAGAAAGAGTGAGACAGAAAGAGAGAAAGAGTGAGACAGAAAGAGAGAAAGAGTGAGACAGAAAGAGACAGAAAGACAGAAAGAGTGAGACAGAAAGAGACAGAAAGACAGAAAGAGTGAGACCGAAAGAGAGAAAGAGAGAGACCGAGAGAGAAAGAGAGAGACCGAAAGAGAGAAAGAGAGAGACCGAAAGAGAGAGACAGAAAGAGAGAAGGAGAGAGACAGAAAGAGAGAGAGAAAGAGGAAGTGAGTAAGACCATATTTCACTTCCTAGACAGACAGACAGAGATGCCGTCTCCCAGACTTTATTGAAAAACTGATAGATAGAAAGAGAGAGAGAAAGAAAGAGACAAAATATGAGAGAGAGAGAGACAGAATATGAGAGAGAGAGAGAGAGAGATGTAAAATAGGAAGCCACTTTGACGTCATTCACATGGTATAAAAATTGTAGCGCTCTCTCTCTCGCACACACACAATGACTGCAGTGCATGGGATTTTCCTTTGCATCGTGTGTGTGTGTGAGTGAGAGAGAGAGAGAGAGAGAGAGAGAGAGAGAGAGAGAGAGAGAAAGAGAGAGAGAGAGAGAAACATCCACATGCAGCACCCAAGAAGCTCCATCTTTAACATTCAACTGTCCTTGACGAAAGCCTCAATAACACAGAAACTCTCTCGGTGTGTGTGTGTGTGTGTGTGTGTTACAGCTCTCCCCCTCAGAGACCCTTCACATTCCAGCTGCACAACCATACATTATTACACAATACTGAGATTTGTACAACCTTTCTGTGTGTTCGTGTGTGTGTGTGTGTTCGTGTGTATGTGTTCATTCTACACTCCCAAAAGCCACGATCTCTGTGAGAAAGGTTGTTCGTTTTTGGAGTGTGCGAGTGGGTGCAAATGGGTTTGTGGGTGTGTGTTGAGTGCTTTGAGTATTCAAGGCTGTGTGTGTGTGTGTGTGGAATGCAGGTGGATGAGTCAGAGGTTGTTAATAGCAATGTGCAGGATTCGTGCAACACTCAATCTGTATCCTGTCCGTCACAGTGGATGGACACATTCACACACACACAGAGGAGGAGAGAGAGAGAGAGAGAGAGAGAGAGAGAGAGAGAGAGAGAGAGAGAGGACCCGAGTGAGACCATCTTTCACTTCCTAGATAGACAAACAGAGATGCCATCTCCAGGTCTTTATTGCAAAACTGATCTTTTTTCCCCTCAATCAGGTGGCTGACATCACACACACGTCACAAGTAGAACCTCTTCAGAATGCTAGAACCATTAACCGTCCTTCTTTTATAAAGAGTGTTAATATTGTGTAATTAATATATATATATATATATTATATATAAGCAGCAGGACGAAGCTGCACACTGTAGTGAGAGTGTCCGAGTCAGACAGACAGCGTTTTCTTGTTTCGCCTAACACGACGTGGCCCGTCTCCTTCGTTAATCAAACTACCGCTTGAATCGGTGGTGATCACTCCGTATAAATCCTACGGAACCCTCCTCCAACCCCTCGCTCTCGAGAGATCGCACGAACGAGAATCTAAATGTTCCTCTCAGAGACCAGGAAATGTTTCTGAACAGTGCTGAAGATGTTCTGAAGGCTCTAATGTTGCACCTGTCGCGAGCCAACGGGTGATTTTTCATCCATCGGATTTCTTCATGAACAGAGCAACAACGGTTAGGAGTCTTGATTTATAAACTCAGCCTGGTTTAATCTGTCTCTCATCAGACTTGTGCCTTGAAGAAGGATCATTCCACAGGACCCAGACGGAACGTACCATCTCTGAACCACGGTTCTGTAACCCCCCCCCCC